>JBBBDQ010001106.1:470000-637500 GCA_037127315.1 Ascarosepion bandense | reverse complement strand
AATAGATGTGGGTGGAGTGTGAACCGGGCGATAGTTTAGTCTATCTACTCCAATTGAAATAAAAGAAAAAACAAAGTGAGAACATTAGAAAAGAGAAAAACCGGAAACTGCATCCTAAACAGGGAACAAGGGATGAGCCTCTTCACCTGTTCAATAGACGTGGGTGGAGTGTGAACCGGGCGATAGTTTAGTCTATCTACTCCAATTGAAAAAAAAAAGAAAAGAGTGAAAAGATTGGAAAAGAGAAAGCCGGAATCCACATCCTAAACAGGGAACAAGGGATGAGCCTCTTCACCTGTTCAATAGACGTGAGTGGAGTGTGAACCGGGCAATAGTTTAGTCTATCTACTCCAATTGGAAAAAAGAAAAGAGTGAAAAGATTGGAAAAGAGAAAGCCGGAAACCACATCCTAAACAGGGAACAAGGGATGAGCCTCTTCACCTGTTCAATAGACGTGGGTGGAGTGTGAACCGGGCGATAATTTAGTCTATCTACTTCAATTGAAAAAAAAATAAAAGAGTGAAAAGATTGGAAAAGAGAAAGCCGGAAACCACATCCCAAACAGGGAACAAGGGATATATATATATATATATATATATATATATATATATATATATATATATATATATAATAACTAATTAAACTACGTAAGTTTACACTAATCTAAACCTTCGAAAAACTGTTAACAAACAGAACCTAAATCCGTTACAATCCGGCGTACTAAGTCGTAGGATAAAGGAGAGAAAAAAGAAACCAGCGGAACAAGAACAAAATGTCACGTACCGCAGT
Organism: Ascarosepion bandense; assembly: GCA_037127315.1. Taxonomy (NCBI): domain Eukaryota; kingdom Metazoa; phylum Mollusca; class Cephalopoda; order Sepiida; family Sepiidae; genus Ascarosepion; species Ascarosepion bandense. The sequence goes on along the minus strand of JBBBDQ010001106.1, from coordinate 636,711 downwards.
AAAGAAAAAAAAACCCAAACGGAACCTAAACACAAGAAAAAGTGCTCAATACGAAAGTACGAAAATACAATAGTAGAGCAAAAAACACGAAAAAAAATCTAAAGTGAGCCACAACCTACCGCGGTTTCACACTACGGATTGTCAGGGAAAAGGAGCCTTTTCCCTGACGATCCGTAGTGTGAAACCGCGGTAGGTTGTGGCTCACTTTAGATTTTTTCGTGTTTAGATTTTTTCGTATATATATATATATGGGTAAAAGGAGCTCAGCAGAGTTCCACCACGGAATATGTGAATGAGCGGCGCTATATCGAGTTTAATTCGTTACCTCTTCGTCCAGTGCTTTCTGCATTCTGTTGAGGTTGAATAAAAACTCGATGAATTACTTACTTAATATTTCAAATACTCCTACAATTTATCATATATATATATATATCAAACAGTCAACACATGAAACAACACCAAAACAAAAACCACTTGAAAATGGCTAAAAAAGTGGCTAAAAGAACTTGGGACAATGTACAGTATGGACTGTTTTTTGTACACCTTCACCTCCCCCCACCAAACGGAAAGATGTAAGAACGCTGGAAAAACTAAATAGAAAATTAACAAACTTTTCTTTGTTCGTCACATTCAACGAAAGTTGTTTAAAAGAAAAGTTGCTGCCTAAATATATATTAAATTAATTGGAGTAGATAGATCTATATATCGCCCGGTTCACACTCCACCCACGTCTATTGAACAGGTTAAGAGGCTCATCCCTTGTTCCCTGTTTAGAATGTGGTTTCCGGCTTTCTCTTTTCCAATTTTTTCACTATTACGTAGCCCCCTGCACATCAGTGGCGTTATCCATGTGCACGCTCGGGGTGATACGATTAAACACTCCACCCACGTCTATTGAACAGGTTAAGAGGCTCATCCCTCATCAGTGGCGTTATCCATGTGCAGGCTCAGGGTGATACGATTAAAAAAAAAATCACATGTGTGTGCGCGCACCTGCGTAAAATAGCTGCATTATATCCATAAAAAGAAAAATTACAATAACTTCCTGTGCCTAGATTTGCTAAGTGTATTTTTTTTTTTGTTTCTAAATTTTTTCATTCCTTTTTTTTGGGTGGGGGTTTAATTTTTTTTTTTTGAAAAACTATGAAAAATATCATATTGGGTTCATTTCATTTAATTTTTGCCTAAAGTTTAAAAAACAATGATTCACCAACATTTTAAAAAAAAAGTGTCGTCCAGACGTCTTAAATTGTCCAATAGGAACCGATATATTTCTTTTGTGACGTCACATTGATGAAATATTTCATCAGCCGATCTGGGACAATCGCCACTTTCACTACCGTCATCATCATATACTAATTGTCATGAATCGCCCTTCTATTCATTGCCCCGATATAAAAACCCGGAACAAAGACATTCCTCGCAAGATCTCTCACTACCAGAACAATCACTGTTTTCTTTTCACTGTCTTAATCATCCTTCATAAGTTGTCTTGACTCACCATTTGATCCGCTGTGTAGTAAAAAAGAAAACAGTCAAATGAATAAGCAGTAAAATCTTTAGAAAATTGAGATCCTGAAAACAGTAAAGAGGACCGATATAGTGATTATTGTGATGGCTGGCGGAGATAAATTTACCTTACCATCCTAACATAGCAATTACTATACCCGCGATATTGTAACATTATTTGGACACAACAGGCAAGGCCATGTATATGTGTTTTAGAGAAACAGCGGGACAAGTAAACTTGAGATACCAAAATCAAGCAAGCACAACCATTTAAATGTCTGGAACGTGTTCCCACAGAGGGACGGAAAGTGCGACACTGAAATCCGGAGGCGTGTTGAGATAGCGAAATATGCCTTCCAAAATATAAGATAGAAAAAAAACTGCATTAGAAACAAAGCAAAGAATACTGGACTGTTACATGATATCTGTTCTATTGTATGGCTGTGAATGCTGGACAATCTTCTCAAATATGAAGAAGAGACTTACAGAAACATAACTGTAGTTATACAGAAAAATGACGAAATATTAAGAAACAAGAAAATGTCGTTAGAAAAAAGAAAATAATACTGAATCATTATGCAATATCAGTCTTCATATATAGCAATAAATGCCATTTATTTATTTATTTATTTATTTTTATTTTTATTTTATTTTATTTTATTTTTTTTTGGCACCTTGAGATAAAATCAAATGTTAAGACTTGGGAAACATGAAAATAGTGTCTACTTGTAAAGTGATTAAAGGGTTTCAAATTGTAGACAAAATACTTTCTGCTATAGTTATAAACTCTGTGGATGAATACAAGTCAGTAGGGCTTTGGTATGTTCTACAGAAAGATGATGTGAATACCATTGGCCGAGCATGTGAGTAAATGAAAATGTGTGACGTAAAAAATGGAAGATGTTCATGTTTTATAATTTTTCATGATTAAATGAGAATACATTTCCAATGTCTAAATTTTCATTCTGTATCAAATAATATTTTAATAATAAAAATAGAGTTGAAATTGCTTGAGTTTTAAACCCCAAAGTGACTTCTGGGACACCCTGTATATGCGGAAATGTCCGTCATGTGGAATGCTTTGCACCTGCGACACAAACAGTCACTACATGCTAGCTATAAGTATATCCTTCGCAGGAATCTAGGGTCCCGTAATGTCGACGTGCACATGGGTAAAACGCTCATTGGGTGAAGGAAATTAATCAAGAATGTGCCACTATGTCTTTCAAAATTAGCTTTTTAACATTTAACGCAAATCTTTGTCCAAAAGCCGAATACATGACGTCATTCACAGCCAAACCAATCTCCCTGTGACTAGTTTAATATATTTATTAAATATAGTTTATCAGGATGAGTGTGTTGTTTTCTGAAGGAAAATACACGCCACAAAGACTCAGGAACGAACGGACGGTGCTAAGTTCGTTGATTTTGTTTAGCGGCATATCAAAAACTCTAGGGGTTATTTAATACCGAAATCTGCTGTTCTATATTAATAAATCTATCATTCGTCTGTGCATTGAATACTGTCGCTATATTTGGTCGGGTGTTCCTGCGATTCACCGCGGGGTTCTCGATAACACCCAAAAGAGGATCTGCAATGTCCATGGCAACTGCTCTGACGAGCTTTTTTGCCCTACTAGATTGGCAGCTAGGTCCCACTCTTTTACCGATGAAATAGTTAAATGTAACCACCACTTCTACTCTAATAGTTTATTTCCTTGCACTTCCCGCCTTCCGTTCACTTGTTTCCCTGATAGCTACAATCTCAAAAAAATTAAATGCAACGTAAATTGCCATCTTCTATCTTCTTGAATCCCGTTCATCTTTTATCCTTTCTTCAATACCCACTGAACCCAGTCTTTTCTTTCTCTGTAACTTCCTGCATAGTAGTGACAGACCCCCACCTTACTTGGGATGAAATGATTAAAAAAACTTAAATATTTTGATCACAATTTTATAGCTTGTGCAAAATATATTTTGAACGCAATTGTATATTTTCAATTATAGATAAAATGTATTGTTGGTCATTTTTCTAGAAAATACAATATTGGTAATTCTACTATAAAATGTATTACTTGTCATTTTGCTTCAAAAATGTATTTTTGGTCATTTGACTATAAATATCTATTGCTGGTATTTTTATTATAAAAATATATTATAAAATTTCTTGTTTTTATTTGGGGGGGGTCACTATTTGCCCATAGCTGGGACCCTAACAGGTGCTACAACCCAGATCAGGGTGAACCTGAGAACAACAGCGATTAAGAGGTGCTTCTACTCTCCCCAAATTCTCTAATCTCCTGATCAGGGGCCTTGCTGCCGGATGTAGTTTATCGTCAAGCCCAAGACTAACGAAAGAATATAGTCTACTAGTACTGAAGTCGCACACAATATACAGGTTACCGTTATGAACACAAATTTCATGAGAAATATTTGTACTTGCTGTTCCTTCGTCTGTTTCTCAACAAATGACTGAAAGTACGTATAAGTATTCAAAATATTTATTTACTCCTTTAATAAAACAGATACTTAAGGCAAACTGTAGCAGTTGAATGGAATGCGCCCAGTAAGGGTTTATGATCAGTCACGGCGTGGAAAGTGCAGTAACTATCGAAAATACAGATGAATGCTATCGTACCAACTTTTAGCTCTCGTCCATAGTTACTCTTTCTGACAATTTCCTAGAAAATAAAGAAATTGACCCTCAATGATCGTCGATCTTTTGCTGCTAAACGGCACCCACGCCAATGAAAGAACCGCGAAACGCAACCTTTTTCCTGACTCTTCATGTGACAATTTCACTACACGAGACAAAATAGACTTAGTTTATGAAAACGATCTTATCCTGCCAGAGCAGGGACATATGATGCATAATTTTTAATATTTGTCAAAAACTGACAAAAATTGAGATGTCTGTCGAAGGTTTTACTACCTTTACCACCTGCAAAAGAAATTAACCATACCTAGGTGTTAGCGTAATTTTCTCATGACGTTAAAAGAAAAATTAGAAATAGCTGTTACCTATAAAGAAGGAAAACACCAGCTGAACTAATAGGATATCCCAGAAAAATGACATCGGATTTACCAAAATCATTAACTAGGGTTGTTATGAAGTCCACATTTTTGGAAATGTTAAAAGCACCTATTGTACATGTGGGAAAGCTGGCGATAAGGACATCATCCACATAAAGGGTAAGAAAAATGCAAATCGTGCAACACATATCTAATGAACCTCTCGAAGCATTGCGCCACCTTCCTTATTCTGAAAGGAACGCCTGAAAGCTCAAACAAACCGAATAGAGAAGTACTTACATTCTCGGGAATATCATGCGGTCAGGATCTTTTGGTAGGATTTGATGAGGGCCAGTGAAAACGCATTTACTTTTAGGTCACGTTGATATAGGAAAATAGCGTAAGATCCGATTTTGTGACCTAGTTTCTGGAACTATAATCAATCACTACAAGCCACCAAACACCACTACCTTTGGAGAATAAATACATGACAGGGTCCCAGTTGCTTTCTGAAGGACGTGTGATGCTAATCTTTATCATTTACCTAAATTCAGCTCTAACCAATCAAAATATATCCAGAGCTAATTATCTTGAGCGAATGTGGATTGAAGCACCATTTGTAAAAATAATGGTGTATTATTCTATGGCTAAATTCCCCTTGTACAAAGACGATTTAGTAATGCCTGATATTTTATCTAAAGCTTTAAAAACATGATTATATTCGTTATTAATCAAAGCGGGGCATAATAGGAAGGTGTAAGAAATATGGCGACTTAATGTAAGTCGCTGAATCTATCAGACACCGTCTGTGTAGATCAAATAGAAGATAGTATTTTGTGCAAAAAATCAGCACCCAGTCTTGTTTTAAACGTTCGTAATTACAATGACAGGGGTGAAAAAACGGCGTAAGCCTAAATTCAGGGAATAAACATTTTCCCCATAAATCTGTGTAAGCGTAAACTTACAAGATCTTTTGTAATATTATCACAACTCTAAGTAGAATCTTACGAAGCGTTTTTTTTTTTAATAAATATGCGTATATTATTACCACATCTTTTTAACTATCTTCCTTAGTAGCAGGAATTTGAGTGTTACATTCTATAAGAAAACGACTGCCAGTTACACGGTCATGTACAAATAAAAGACTGCAGGGTTCTCCATCGCGAACAGACCAAGTCGTCGCTAGGGGTCAGCTTAGTGTTTCCCTATGACTTCTTAAAAGTGCAAGGAAGTTTGCATCATATTGTCATTATATTTTTGTGTATATAATATACAGGATTCGTATTTATTTCCTTCGATTTCCTGTAGGAACAACACCTGTTAAAAGGAATGATTATTTAACTGATTGAATAACTCTTAGATTCGTTTCCCAACCTATCTCGCCTGTCCAATATTTTAACCAGAGTGTCTAGAAAAGTAAAGTATTAAAAAAAGATTAATTAAAACAAAACAAAGAAAAATGTGCTAAAATGCTATTTAATATCAATTCTCTTGTGCGACAATGAACAATCTCCTCACAGATGAATGCAAAAGTTGACTCAAGATAGACGTGGTAACATAGAATAATGCTGAGAATGTCATGTGCGGATTATGTAAGCAATGAGAACGTATTAAGGAAAATCGAAACAAAAATGGCAATCGTATGTAGCGGAACTCTGGATTCTAACTGGTTATCAAATCGCAAAATTCAAAAAAAGTCAGAGAAACGTTTTTTCCACAGCTAAAGAAAAATGCGTTCTTTGAGCCACCCCACGTGACTGGATTGAATATTTAAGGATGGTCTCTAACCGGCAAAATCGACCCGGAGATAAGGTCAGGTCGCACCTTGCTTTCTTTCTCCTTATCTCTCTCAACAATTACTGCCACAAACATTTTGCATGAACTCTTAATATCTCAACTTTATCATTGAACTACTCATAACTTCTTAATGTTTCTAATTGTACTCCTACAACTTATGTTAGTCTTTCTCTTTAATAAATTTCTATTTTAACATTCAAAATGTATATATTATTATTCCACTCTTCTACACTAATCCACACATTCCAACTGACAACCAACCTTCTGATGAAAACCTTCCGGTGATAATTCAACATAAATCCTGTAATCTGTAGGGAGTTCGGTTAAGTCTGACACAAGGTCAAATCAAAGAAAAATTAACCAGCTCCCCCCCCCCACTTCCCGCACTTAAAATCAAAAAAGTTTAAATATCTGGAAAACATGATGAGGAATGAAAACTTGAATAATTACATACTCATGGAACTTACTGAAAGCAAGAAAGGCAAAAGGAAACTGGGTATCCTACCTAACAAACTTGTAGCAGAACGTGGACTGGGAGGAATAGTAAAGGGACAAACATTGCTTAATGCTACAAAAGATAGGAAGTAATGGAGGGCTATTATCGCCCACCTGTTAAAGGAGTACGGCACGTGAAAGTAGTTTTGGTCAGAATGACAGACACCTGATACATGTTGACGTTAAATTCGTGACATTATCCACGATTTGTGCCAATTTGTTCACGGAAGACTCTTCCCCCCAGTGAGGCTAAAACAGTACGTAATTTTGTCGTAAGTGTTGCACCACATAATTGCACTTATGACGTCATTGCAGTAAATGAGCAATATGCTGTAAACGTCAAAGAGTCTCATCAACATTAGCAGTCGGACTGCTTCAATCATCTGGGGTACCTAAGGGCAAGAAAGAACAACCTCCTCCAGGATGATCTGTTGGCGGTGGCTCTCGGCATTGTCATGTCCGTCCATTGTTCAACCAGTTCTTATGTTGCCACCCCCACTTGCGTCCTCTTTCAACAGTGTCTTGCATGATGGTCTTTTAGAGGCTGTTATGTCGTGTGACGCGGTCAAAGAAGCCAAATTCTGACACTTAATAGTGTTGAGGAGAGATGCCAGTCGGTACACGAGATTTTTTTTTTTACCTTGCTCCGCACATAGTCATTGGTTTTGTGCTCTCAATAGGCGATACGAAGAAGCTTTTTCAAGCATTTGTTCTCGGACGCCTGGATCCTTTTTTCTGCCTCAACCAGGAGTGGCTAAGTCTCACACCCCATAGTAGAGGATGTATACGAACAGCGATTTTTTTAAATCATATCACCCCGAGCAAGGTGGTAACGCCACTGATGTGCAGGGGGCCACATAGGAGTGAAAAGATTGGAAAAGAGAAAACCGGAAACCGCATCCTAAACAGGAAACAAGGGATGAGCCTCTTCACCTGTTCAATAGACGTGGGTGGAGTGTGAACCGGGCGAGACGTTATTTAACAAATGTGTTATTTTAGTATATGTGATGTTAAGTAGCTTTGAGTATTAGTTTGAACTTACGCTAGGAAAGAAAAAATACGTATCCTACACGTCGTAATAAGATTATTCTTCTTCTTCTACGTGCCTTGTCTTCTATGGCCTTCCACGTCTCACTATTCCTGGTGGCTTTTAGCACACTTTCTCCTGTAACACCACGTAACCCCTGTTCTGTCATCCACCTGCTCAGGCCCTTCAAATATGTTATCCGACGCTTTCTTCTGACTCTTTTCCCCTCTATCTGGCCTGTTAGTATCAGGTTCTCCAAGCCCTCCTTCCTCATTGCATGTCCCAGGAACTTTAGCTGTCCCTTCCTGATGCTCAGTATGAATTTCCTTTTTGTTTCCATCCTTTCCAAAACCCCATCATTGCTCACATGCTCAGTCCATGATATCCGCAGCATCCTTCTGTAGAAACACATTTCAGCAGCTTCAAGTTTTTCCTTCATCTTTGATGATATTGTCCAGCATTCACTGCCATATTGGAGAACTGACATCACATGGCAATCCAGCACCCTCTTCTTTGTTTATAGTGAAAGTTTCCTGTCTCTTCATATTTTACTCAGCTTGTGGAACGCGTCCTTCACAATGCTAATTCGCCTTCGGATCTCTGTGTCACATTTTCCGTCTTCTGTTAGAATACTTTCCAGGTATTTAAAATTTTTGTACGTGCTTGGTTTTAGTATCCCCCACCTGTATTTGGCATTTTGGGCTGCTCTTTTTGCTGATGACCATGCATTCGGTTTTCTTGCATTTTATTTGTAGTCCTTTTTTGTCACTCTCTTCAGCTACCTTCTGTAGGAGGTCTTATAGTTTCGTTTCCGTGTCTGCAATCAGCACTGCGTACCTTATGTTATGTACCTTATCTGCGTACCTTATGTTGTTCAAATTGTGGCCTCCGATGACAAATCCTGGCATAATATCTAGGGTCCTCAGAATAGTCTCGCTGTACAAGTTAAAGAGATCGTAATAAGATAATCAGTTAATACTTATCACTTCAGCAAAGAGACGTCATATTCGCAGTACTACAGAGAAATAACCAGAACGTAAGGCGAGAGCGTCAGGAAATAATAATATAAGTAAGTACTTCAGACCTGGAGATAAGGTGTTTCTTAAAATGTATTAACGTGGAAAAGAATTCTGGGAAGATGGCGTTTAAAAAAGCAGATCGGCAAAATGACAAACATGGTACAGAGACAAAGGTGGGAACATAGGCGACACCTTAATATGTTAAAACGAAAATTCACTGATTTAAAAAGTCTCCGAAAAGAGGTACTGATGGAAATATTGTATGACACGTTTGACATATCCACGCCATCAGAAATTGTTGAACCAAGGTTTTACGGTAAGAGAAAAAAACAGCAATATAATTTTTAAATATCGAACCAAAGCTGAAGAAAGAAGTCATTTCAAAGGGAAAGGGTCATATATGTACAAAGTGTCGCTCCCGACATTTGAGTTTGAACACGGAACGCCAGAGAACAAACATAGTCGACCTCGTTTTGATATAATTAGAGGAATTGTGCTGCTGAGATCACGTGTCGTTGTATATATATATATATATATATATATATATATATATATATATATATATATATATATATAAAAGTAGAGCAAAGACACACAAAAAAATCTAAAGCGAGTTGTGGTTGGTTCCGTTTGGGTTTTTTTTTTCTTTACTGCGGAGTATTTAATGTTTTGTTCTTGTTCCGCGGATTTCTTTTTTTTCTGCCCATTTATCCGACGCCTCAGTGCACCGGATTGTAACGGAATTAGGTTCTGTTTGTTTTTTTTTTAAGGTTTATCTTAGTATAAATTTACAGCCTACATACTTACAGAGTCTATTTAGTTATTATTTCGATTTATATATATATATATATATATATATATATATATATATATTGTTACGTGTTGGAAGTTGTAACAAAAGAAAAGAAAATGATTTACCAAAACACAGAGTTAAATCACAAACAGATATTTAATTTACTAAAAACACAAAATAAAATATATACAAATATACAATTGTGACATTCAAAACAGAAAACATTGTGTTTACTAGTGAAGTGTTACGGTGGAGAAGGAAACGTGACGTTGTAAGGATTGAATACGAAATAAAATAAGGATTGAATACGAAATAAAATAAAGATTGAATACGAAATAAAATAAGGATTGAATACGAAATAAAATAAGGATTGAATACGAAATAAAATAAGGATTGAATACGAAATAAAATAAAGAAATACTAAATAAAATAAAAATACAAAATGAAATAAAAACTACGAAATAAAATAAAAATACAAAATAAAATAAAAGTACAAAATAAAATAAAAGTACAAAATAAAATAAATATAAAAATCTCCCAGGAAAGACAATTTACGCATGTGCAAAAAGAGAAGCTTCCTGGCGCCAAAAATAAACTCTATCTCTTTTTCTCTTGGACTTTGACGTGCGGGAAGGAATTTCCTCAACAAGAGGTTGTTGGAATCAAAAAATAAAACTGTCCCTCTAGTGTCTCTGTATCTTTCCTTTTTTCTTTGCCTATTTATTTCAGCGACGAAAGCTATTCAACAAGTCTTGGATGTTTAGGTGAAAGAACCAACCCAGCAGTAATAGCCATAACATCCATAAAGGTAAAGTATTGTATGTGCTATTAATGGAAATCCTCAAATAGTTTGGTCAATGAAAATATTCAAAAGTTTTATTTACCAGTTTAGTTCCATGAGGTTGTCTTTTGGGGTTTTGTTAGTCGGTAATTTTTTTATGCAGATTCTTTCGGCTGGATATAATAATCCACGAATCAAAACCGGAGTTGATAATGCCAGAAATGTCTTTTTTCAACTGACAACTCTCTTCAAAAAACGTATTTTTATAGGGGCTAGCACCTAATTAGCATATTTCTCGAATCATCTAGATTTTTCTCGAATATACTGGAATAATCTAGAATCTTCCAAACGTTCTATTTCTAATTTCTCTATTTTACAACTACTTCATGAATGAAAATTTTTTTGTAATAACAAGGACTCAGTAAAATCCCTTACTATAACCTTTTTGTTGACTTTGTTAATATTTTTTATATAGAAATGCATCCTCGTAACAATATATATATATATATATATTTTACCCCAAATGCTTATTATGTATCTCCACACACACACACACACACACACACACACACACACACACATATATATATATATATATATATATATCCAGGTGAAGAGAACTAACAATTTTACCATTCCGAGTTTTCCTCCGGCATTTACTTTTTTTTAGAAAAGTGCTTAATACAAGAAATATTGTAGAGCATAATATATTTGTTTTTTAATTAAAAGCACATTGCAACAAGGAAAATTCTATGTTTCCAGATTTCTACCTCGTCATCAGGCAATGTTAGATGATTGTTGTGGAAATGATTTTCATCTAAATATAAGACATAATACGTTTGTTATTTATTGATATGGGAAGACATAAAAATTTATGTGAGTGTTAAATTTATCTAATAAGAATAGAGATTCACTTTAAATTTGAAAAAAGAAGTATATTTTTGGGGAATACAGGATTTCTTCTTTCAATCGTAACGGCCAAAGTGTCAACCTAATTTTTAACACCCCTACCTACACCCGATTTCCATTGATGTTTACATTGTTGTTACAAAATTTTCGAAGTCGCCATGAACTTGCTCAGATAAAGTGACAAATTCTTTGCACTAAAACTATATATTGCAAGGAAAGGAATAAGCGTAATTTTAAAAGGCATTTTTAATGAAAATTTTAATAACTAAAAAACAACCGCTTTCGAGAGGAAAATAGTGTTCAAGGAAAACTAGAGACCTTTAACATTCAAAAGCAGCAAACAATCCATCTGTTTACAGAGGGAAAGCTTGCGGGATCTGATGTATAAGGAATCATCATTAAGTGGATGATACGTTCTGCCTCTTTAATAATGAGGTTGAAGCTGACTTATTTCTCACATTATTAAAGTCTGTCCATCTTTCTCTTAAGTTTACTGTAGAAAAGGAGTCTCCTTTTTGGATGTTCTGGTCCATAGGAAGAATAACAGGTTTTTGACTTCTGTGTTTAGCAAGGCTACTTTTTCGGGACTTTATACACGTTGGAACTCTATTTGTTCACGACAACGTTAAATAAATTTGATTAAGACCCTGACTTACAGGGCGCTTATGATCTGTTTCGATTCCTTCCTCTGCGGTGAAACGCACTTTATTAAGATGACACTTTCTAAAAATGGATATTCTTTGGACGTTTTGGATTTTGTTATCTGTAATATCATCAATATTGTTCATAGGGTTAAGACGCATTGTGTTAAAGAATGTACGGTTTATTTGTCTTCTCTTTATTGGTTCAGAGGGTAAGTCTTTTTAGCTAGGAAGTTTTCACTATCAACAATTGTCATTTTTCGGCTAATGTTCGAGTAATATTTAATACTCAACCAATTCTTTCTTCCACTTGTAAGGATGTCCTCTTCACTCATTAAGTTAATTCCGTAATTTATAAATACGAATGTAGTTATGGACTCGACTACATAGAGAGGTCGTCTCAACGCTTGAATTTGAGAATGAAACAATACTTACCTCCTAGGGTTTTGAATCCGGCTACCACCTAGTTAATACATCCGGGTTGTCTATTGCACAACATATTATAAATAGCAGGAAGTGTATATCTGGATTTAGTGTGGATCGCTTTTCTATCTTATCAAGGTCCCACTCTTCATATCACTTAAAGGTTTCAAGTGCCATACGTGATACACGCTTGGGCGATCATGTCTCGAAAGAGACATGACTGAATGGGCAGAAGATTATCCCGCAGTAGGTTGCCATTGCTTTCTGCGGTAGACTGGTTGCCGACCAAGGCTATAGAACCCAATCGGTCCTGTTATTTAACCCATAACTGGAAGGAATAGACGGATTAATACCTTTCCCAAGGGTATTTGCGCGTAAGTGAATGCAGTAAAGGTTTAGGAGTCCTAAAACATCAGGTCCCGCAAGCCTCCTCTCTGTAAACAGAGGGATTGTTAGCTGGGTTTGAATGTTATAGGGCTCTAGTTTTCCTTGTACATTTCCCCCTCCATTAGTCATCGTCTATTCATTTTACATGTCTCTTATTTTCATTCCCAGGAGTAAACTTGATAACACTGGGACGAAACCGGTTGTTTTTTAGTTATTAGAATTTACATTAAAAACATATATATATATAGTGAGTATTTCGTCGCATTATTTAGATTCTAAAAGTATTTACGCTATTTACTTTTATTTGGTAAAAAGTTTCATTTCTTTCCCCGTCTCTGATTTCAGAAACAATTAATTGCAATATGAGTTAACAATTATGACCAATTCGCTACAGATGACCTACCAGAAGTGGACAAGGTGTCTCGACCCTTTTCTCTCCATGAGAATGAAATTTTAATTGTCAAAAGCCAGATTCCAATCGCCGCTAATAACCAAGAATTGGAAACCTTTGTACAAGTATTCCCACTCCACAACTATCCAGTTACCCTGACAATTTCACGATAGAATGTATCCATAAAAGAATATGCTTCACCAAACAAACAAACAAAACAGACTTCACGAATATCCCGTGGGAATCTTTCTATAGACTCCGTAAATATTTATTTGGATTTAACATTTATCCTAAATTTGTTGTAATTAAATATGAGCAAGAACTTTACACTCGAGGGCACATACCCACACTGGCATATTGAACTCTGCGATAAATTCTTTCTGGAATTTTATACAATAAGAGTTTTCTTTTCTTCTTTCTTCTTCTTTTTTTTTTATTAAAAGAATATTTTACACGTTTAGTCAGTCAGTTAGTTAAGTGCCATACGTGATACACGTTTTGGGCGATCATGTCTCGAAAGAGACATGACTGACTGAGCGGAAGATTTTCCCGCAGTAGGTTGCCATTGTTTTCTGCGGTAGACTGGTTGCCAGCCAAGACTATAGAACCCAATCTCCTATTATTTAACCCATAACTGGAAGGAAGAGACGGATTAATACCTTTCCCGAGAGTATTTGTGCGTAAGTGAATGCAAGGAATTCAACTGGAATTCGAACTCGGCTCCCTGATCTATTGTTCCGAGCCGATATCCACTGCACCACAAAACGTTTAGACAAGATATTAATTTTGCCCCATAACTTAGTAAAACAAATATGAGTCTCAGACTCAAAATCGAACGCGGAATGTGAACGTTTCCAGTTGGTATTTATGTAACACGCCTATAGAAGCTAAGTTAAAGACATGTTTATTTACTCATTTATTAGGGGATACAGAAAAGTTTTTGACTCGATCTATTTCCCAAATAAATGACTAAATCGATATTTTTATTTGTATTTTTTTAAATGCTTTTTCGTCGGGCCAATAACATTTCAACACTTCCTTGTTATGCCTTCTTCTTCTTCTTCTTCTTCTTCTTCTTCTTCTTCTTCTTCTTCTATACGTCGTGTCCATTCAGGACGTAGGCGATTATGGCCTTCCACATCTTCCTATCACTAGTGGCTCTTAAAACACTTTCTCTTGTTACCTCACCCAAACCCCACTTTGCAATCCATCTGCTTAAGCCCATCAAGTATGTTATAGTTAAGTCTCTTTCCCGCTATCTGACCTGTGAGTATCAGATTCTCCAAGCTCTCATTCCTCATTACATATTCCAGGAACTTCAGTTGTCTTTTCCTGATGTTAATCATTACTTTCATTTTCGTTTGCATCCTCTCCAATACATTGTCGTTGCTCACATGTTCGGTCCATGGTCTCCTCAGCATCCTTCTGTAGAACCATATTTCGGTTGCTTCGAGTCTCTACTTCATCTTTGAGGAGAGTGTCCAGCATTCACTGCCTTGTTACTTAGGTAAAATTGAAGAATGAATTTAATGTACTTGCGAATTAGTTCTCCAGACAACCATGCTAATGATTGTGCTATTGTAGGCTCTCTACGGCGACATGCGTAATACAACCAGTACTGATCAAACTTGTAGCAATATTCAAAATGAATAATTAAAATAGTAACCACCTGAAGAATTCAGAAGCATGTAAACGAAAAAAAAACAATGATGATGAGCATAAATAGTCGGAAGAAGCCACTGAAAATAAAATCGAAAATATGATTAAAAATTTGCAAACGAAGTAGAAAAAAAAGCTCATGGATATAAAAAAAAAATTAACCAGTCACTGTTGGTTTGAATAAATTCAAAAACATAAGAATCTGTATCTTTTGAAAGCAAATGCAAACTTTGCAACAAGTCGTAGTTCAATCAGCCAGTTAAGTGCCATACGTGATACACGCTTGGAGATCATGTCTTCAAAGAGACATGATTGACAGGGCAGAAGATCTTCCAGCAGTAGGTTGCCATTACTTTCTGCAGTAGACTGGTTGACAACCAAGGCTATAGAATTTAATTTGTTCTGTTATTTAACCCATAGCTGGAGGGAGAAATGATGGATTAATACCTTTCCCAATGGTATTTGCGCGTAAGTGAATGCAACGAATTCAACTGGAATTCGAACTCGGCTCTCCGATTTCTGGTTCCAAGCCAATAGCTTCTGCACCACAACTGTTATTAAGCTAAAAAGGTCAACTCGTCTACACAAAACTATATTTCTCCAAGCAAATTGGCTAAAGATGAAAAGACTCACCAACCGATATTGTATGGCATCTTCTCAAAGCTAAATACGCTTGCACTTGTAAACTTACTTATTTTTTAAAATATAAGACGTACCGGTGTATAATACGCACCCTGATTTGAAAGACAGAGTTTTAAACAAAAAGTTGAAAAATTAGGAAGATTTTTATTCAATCTGATATTTACAAAATTAGGAAATATTGTACTTAACACAAAATAACACGAAACATCAAAATAAAAATAAAAAAACTGTGTTGTACTCCGAGCGACGAGTATAAATGCAAAATCAGAACGTGGGACTGAAAGAAGGAATAAACTCTGTCTATCCTTTGTCGGACTCTCTACCTTCAGGCAGAAATGAAATCAAAACAAATCTACGCCAAAGAACAGAGTCTACACAAGAGTCTGACCCTGCATATGCGGAGTCTAACGGGAATTTTTGCTTGAACGTACTCACCCGGAAATGCCCTACGTAAAAATCGGCCATGTGCCACACCCCGCCTATAATATGGGAAGGCAAAAGCCGTATTTAACGGTCGTTTGAGACAATACTGTAGTAATCTCCAGCAGTACTTACTACAAGAGTGACTTATTTCAACTAAGTAATAGACATATTACAGTATACTGTAAATGAAAAATAACGGTTTGCAAAATCAACATTTCTTTCATTATCGCTTGGAAGAGTATCAGACAGTTCATCATTGAATCTGTCTTATTATTTAACCCATAGCTGGAGGGAGAATTGACGGATCAATACCATTCTTAAGGGTATTTGCGCATAAGTGGAAGCAACGAATTCAACTAGAATTCGAACTCGGCTCTCCGATTTCTTGTACCGAGCCGATATCCACTGCATTGTAACCAAAGGGGATGTCATCTTCGGTCCCTGGATGATTGGTTGATTCTTTTTTTTTTCCTTTTTTTTTTAACGACTTATTTTTTTTTAACGATCTTTTGCTGGTTATTTAAAGTTAGAACATATTTTGGGTGGGCAGGGGGTTACATAAGAGGTGGTTGATGAGAAAGATAGGTACAAATTACAGTGGGAGTCAGAGATTGGATAAGAGAAAGATGAGAACACTGATGGGAGGAGAGCTGTATGAGAGTAGAGTGGAAAGGCAGAAGTAAATGATACAAGGGTTGTCAGGGAAGCGATGCGAGTCAAAGAGATAAGAGATTAAAATATTTGTACAAAAACAAAGAGAAGCTATTTCATGTCACCGAGAAAGTGACTCAAATCGAGATTCCAGATCAGGAGTGATTAGATTACCGACACTTCTTTGAATTTTTTTCAAGAATCTCGAATTATAATAGAAATATTCAATGGTAATACTTTTTATGGCAATTGTCCTCAAGGACACATGGCTCGATAGATAAAAGCGTTGGTTAAACCCAAAGACTTGACCAAAAGAGTTGTGAGTTCAATTCCTGGCCACTACAGCAGTGGTGAAGAAATAACTCAAGGAGTTGAGTTAAAGGGAGATAAATAATACATCATGAAGTCGCATGACTCATGGAACGAGAACAATATACCCCAGTGATCGAAAAAAGTTCCAATCACCTGAAGAAGGTCGGAGCGTACAATGGCTGAAACGTCGGGAATATGGCAATACAGGTGAGGACAACACTCTAAAAAGTGTAGGTAATTTTTGTGCATAAATATGGTAATAATTTCGTTTAAACCCCTTAAAATATGCATTAGAATAAGGAAAACAGAATGGGCGAAGAGAACGAAAAGGAAGAAAGAAATGAGAAAGAAAGGACTGAAAAAGAAAGAAGGAAGTTGAAATGGGGTTTTTGAAAAGAAAGAAATAAAAGTAAGCATTTGAAAGAAAGAAAGTTAAAAGAAATCATTCAAAAAGAAAGAAAGTTTTTCATATCCAAGAGTCGTTAAAGCAAATTTTATTAAACGAGCCAATGATTTATCGGCTTTTCTTTATTTTTTCTCATTTGAAACCTTTTCTTTTACTTTTTAACTTAAACTATCCAATCATTGAATTTAATCACTTGGTTACTTATTTTCCCTTAACTGTGGGTTAAATAGCAGGACTTGTACCAGAAAATCAATATTGTCCCCCAAAATTCTTACAATCCAAAAATATGTTCTGACTTTAAATAACTAGTAAAAGGGTGATAAGCCGTAAAAAAAAAATCTCAACCAGGGACCAAAGATTACATTTTCTTTGATCGCAATGCAGTGGATATCGGCTTGGAACGAGAAATAGGAGAGCCGAGTTCGAATTTCGGTTGAATTCGTTGCATTCGTTAACGCTCAAATTATACCTTTAGGAAAGGTATTATTGCAAGATTTTTTTTGTTTGTTTTTTGTTTTTTGTTTTTTAATAAAACTCATCTGGATTTTATTTTTAATCATTCATTTAAAAAAAAATGGACGCAGTATCAAGACATTCTGATATAGCCCTATTGTTTTTGTTTTTGTTTTCTTTGTTTTTTATCCCTTGTTTTCTTTGTTTTATTCAATCTTTTTATGATTTTTTTGTATCTTCTTACCAACTTCTTTTCTGTAATCAATGCTTTTTGTCTCTCGTTCGGTGAAGTGAGGAGACACGTCAACAGCTCCTAATCCCCGGGGCTAAACCTTTCTTTCACCCCTCATCGAGCTAAACAGTTAACAAAGTTTTGATAGGTTTGTGAGGGGTCATTTAGTGTGCAGGGATATATCTGGTGACCGTTCATCGTTCAAAACCAAAGGCCCTGGATTCGGAGAGGGTAGTAATAAAGGTTTGGAGTTTAAGTGTTAATTACTGAAATATTTCGAGGTTCAGTTCGGACATTTCTAACAAAATTGTACCACAAAAAGCGTTTTCATATTGGCAGCGCCCTTGACCAAAAAACGTGTTACGCTTAAATAATAAATATTATTATAGGTACCTCCACTCATTTTCGATACCTGAGTTTTAAGTTAAATTTAATTTCTTGAAATTTCATGAAATTACGTGAAATGTGTTTTGTGTGTGTAGGGAGATAAGAGATGTAAAAAAAAAATAATTTTACCCAAATTTTTAAAAAGTAATTTAAAAAATAACTTCCTTCGTTTGTGAATAAGTCCTGAAAGTTTTATTAAAATTTGACAATTATTTAATTTTTGTAAAAATTTCAAAATTAATATTTGTCACCGGGAAAAAATCTCAGTTTCGTAATTATCCATAGTAAAATCAGGTACAAATTTGATTATTCGCTGACGAAAAAAAAAAAAAGAAAAGATTTTTTACGATAATTTCGAACGTGTTAAAAAGGAATAAAATTGTTATGGTTTATAAAATGGCGAGTGTTCTAAAAATAGAAAAAGATAGACACAATGACGCCAAGAATTCAAAATTGGGCGGCAAAATAAGGAACCGTTTCTTTTGGTAGGAGTAGAAGTAAGAGTGGGAGTAAGACGTTGGAGTTAAGGACAGTAATTTTGTGTAGGAGATTTGAAAAGGAGGACGCTAGTCAGTTGACCACTAGAGTCCAGAAGGGATAGGCTTGTTTACTACTAGCATCCCACAGTGAAGAGAATTTAGCTAGTCTGCTCCTGTATCCACACAAAATTTAAAGGTTGTAACTTGATGTAAAAACCTAAAGTTTTATACCAAAAATAAACATCATTAATTCAAGTTTGTGTTATCTTCTAATTATACCAAAACGAAGCAACAAAATAATCTAAAAATAATTTTAAAAAGACTTTTATCTTCTCTTTTAATAATAAACATTTTGACGAAAAAACTTTGATTAGTGCCTTTTTTCTTCATGCTATGCTGTTTTTTCAGCAAATTATTGGAGAGAACTATATTAATATTTAACAAAGTTCTGAGCTTGAATAAATTTATCAATAAGATTAAAAAAAACATTTATTTTGCATAGCAAATATTTATTTTCAACGCAATCTCTTTCCTTTTTGGGGGCAGGATTGATATCGGCTCGGAAGAGCTGAGTTCGAATTCCAGATGAATTCGTTGCATTCACTTACGCGCATATACCCTTGAGAAAAATATGAATCTGTATCGGGTATATCTTCTCTTATTTATTCTTTTTCTAGTTGTAGTAGGATTCCGTTCTAATGAGGGGTAATTGTATACCGTGCAGGTTAACGGAATTTGGCCTTGTGGGAAGATAGCCCACTATAATTCATAAAATGATTATAAAATCAAGAAAGGCAATTTTGAGTATAAAATAACATTTATATATACACATTTCAATTAATGTTTTTACAATTAAAATAATACTTGAATATAAGTCCAATGGAGATTAGAATGTTCATGGAAAATAATATAATGCTGAAAGGATAAAAGGCTGGTGAGTGTGGACGCGTCTTGTAGGTAAGGGGATGTTCATTTTGAAGTTGCCGCTCCTAAGGTCAGCAAGTCAGTAAGTACTTTTGAGAAATGTCTTTGAAGAGGTCAATACGTACTTTTGAGAACAGGGAGAAAGAAAGAGGTCAGTATAGTAGCCGCTCAACTTAAGTCGAGGGGATATTAATTACACTCTTCTCCTCTCGTTTTCCCGTCTGTTTAACGATGCCTTTTCTCCGCTTTTTATATCTGCTTTTGGATCAAAACGCAGCTTGTTTTGGAATTTCATATTTGAATTTGATTCTGGGCTTCCCTTTGGCTGGTAAATAAAATTCGCGTAGGCTCGCGAAATGGAAATTTGATATTTGATTAATTTTTATTTTTCAACCGGAATACTGCGCGAATCCACCTGCGCGGAGGTGATTTTTTTCATTCGCTTTCTGGTCAGCATAGAGCCAACATCCGGTCTCGCTTTTGCTCGGTGGGTATCACCACAAATCTATCTCTTCTCCCTCTAGCTATGGGTTAAATAGCAAGGCAGATTGGATTCTGTAGCATTGGTTGGAAACTAGTCTACTACAGAAAGAAATGGTAACCTAGTTCGGGAAAATCTTCTGCCTAGTCAGTTATGGATCGAAAGAGACATGATCGCCCAAACGTGTATCACGTATGGCACTTAACTGACTGATTGTTTGAAAAGGTATATATTCGATAAAGAATAAAGTAAAATTAATTTATAATAACTTTATGTTTGTAATAAAGTTCTTTTTGTCAGTGTTTTAGACACATACCGTGTATTGAATACTGTTGTCATATTTTGTCGGGCACCCCTGCCATTCATCTCTGGGTTCTCGACAGGCTCCAAAGGAGAATCTGTAACGTGATCGGTCCTGACCTGGAAGCTCAACTCCAGCCACTTTCTCACAGGCGGGATGTGGCTTCCCTTTGTCTCTTCTACAAACATTTTCATGGCTTCTGTTCCGAAGAGTTTAGCTCACCGATGCCCCCTCCACACGAATTTACTCGAGCAACCAGACTGGCAACAAAGTCCCACCCTTTTACAGTTAAACCAACCAAATGCAGCCGCCACTTCAACTCCAGCAGCTTCACTTCTTGCACTTCCCGCCTGTGGAACTCCCTTCCGTCTACTTGCTTTCCTGACGGCTACAATCTCCAAGAATTTAAGTGCAATGTCAATTCCCATCTCTTGTTCACTTGACTCCAGTCCTTCTCTCATCCTTTCTCCATCACCTTGTGTATCTTGTTCTTTTCCTTTCTCACTCTACCCTCGCAACTGTCCTCACACTGGTATTTCCATCCTTCTCTTGCCCTTTCTCTGACACCCCCAGTAACTGGTTCATCTTTCTCTTCTCTCTCCTCCTGCTTAAACTTTCACTCTTCTCTTACGTAGCCCCCTGCGCACCAGTGGCGGTACCGCCTTGCTTTGGGTGAAACGATTAAAAAAAAGTCATTACATATTACTCTATATTTGTGTTTTATGCATATTGTAATCATATTGTTGTAGTATGACGTCGGCATTGCAGTTTGGGAAGACCATCGATTTTCCATGCACGGAAGTCAAACTTTTATGCAATTTCTCATGTTGCTTAAAAGTTCAATGTGTGAAACGTAGACACGGCCACAGATGTTGCCTATACCAATGATGTTGATGAAGATGTAGTTCCTTCCTCCTTGTTGTCTTGGCCCGCCTGTGATGAGACAAGATGGTCTCATATGTCAATAACCTTCTGTGCATGGATTGCTTTTATTGCTTTCATTGCAGTGTTGAGCGATGTTTTCCCAAGTGGTAGGGCTGATATTAAGACCAATATAAATAGCAATGAGTTTATGAAAGTATTTAAGTAGATAGAAAAAAATTAAACAAACAATGCAAACTGAACTAAAAGTGATTTAACGAAATTTCTAATTAATCTATCAATGTATTTTTCAATATCAATTGAAAATTTGCCTACTGCGGGATAATCTACCTACTGCGGGATAATCTTCTGCCCAGTCAGTCATGTCTCTTTCGAGACATGATCGCCCAAGCGTGTATCACGTATGGCACTTAACTGACTGAATACTCATGTGCGTTGTGGTACAGCGGATATCGGCTTGAAACGATAAAATTTATAGCCGAGTTCGAATTTCAGTTGAATTAGTTACATTCACTTACACGCAAATACCCTTGGGAAAGGTATTAATCCGTCTCTTCTCCACAGCTATAGGTTAAATAGGAAGACAGATTGGGTTCTATAGCCTTGGTTGGAAATCAATCTACCTCAGAAAGTAATGGCAACCCACTGCAAGAAAATCTTCTGCCCAATCAATCATGTCTCTTTCGAGACATGATCGCCCAAGCCTCTATCACGTGTGGCACTTAACTGACTGACTGAATACCCAATCAGTTGTTGACTTTTTAAACAGACGAAGACCACGGTGAACCGCATGGAAAAAAAAACGGAACAAGAAAAGACAGAAAAAAAATAGGAAACAGATTCAATAATTAAGAAAAATACAATGACCTCACAAACTGGCCCATAACGGTTGAA
Organism: Ascarosepion bandense; assembly: GCA_037127315.1. Lineage (NCBI taxonomy): Eukaryota > Metazoa > Mollusca > Cephalopoda > Sepiida > Sepiidae > Ascarosepion > Ascarosepion bandense. Next base: position 614,401 of record JBBBDQ010001106.1, on the reverse strand, counting down.
AATGATTCATACTAAGGCTTTATACATCGGTTTATTTATATTTATTTATGCCATACATCATTTTTTTTAATTCCCTACATCAGTTTTTATTTATGCATAAAAGGCAATACATTAATTTGTTCCATTTTTTCATATTTCGTGTATAAAGCAATATTTCGGTTTATTTCCCTTCACAATAAAGGCAATATATCGGTTTATTAAAAATATTGTTTATGTAAAATAAAATAAAAAATATTCGCGTATCGAATCCAGCGAAGAGACAAAGAGCAAGACAGAAGTTTCTCAAACAAATATTTTGAAAAAAAAAATGAAAAGCAGATTGAAAACTCTTTAGACTATTAATGAATTCTGGTTAGTTCATTTAAAGAACAAAGGTTATATTTACTGCTCTGTTTGAAAACCTTTCTAAACGCCAAACATCGCTTGAAAAAAAAAACGAAAAACATTACCATATTTTTGTTGTGTCCACTAAAATATCTAATACAATGGCTGCATACACATTAAAACACGTCTACAAAATATTTATAAACCAATAACACGCAATAGAGTGCCTAAATCTTAAAACGCACCAATTAAAATGTACAAAACAAAACCGTAGAATACCGTTCAGAAAGGTTGTTTTATTATTATTGTTTCATCATAATTTAGGTAGATACCGTCAAAATATCGTGAAGGTGGTAGTAGACATACCACGTAGTGTCTTAGAGCCAAATATAAATAAATAAAACAAAATACTTCTGGGATTGATTTCTTAGAAAAGAACGTATAAATATCACGAATTCTGGTCCGAAAATAGAGACTCAAAAATGACAACAAGGTCCACCTCATTATCGCTGTTGATATACAAGTTCCCATTCAAGGCCACACGCAAAAGCAACGCTCAACTCAGCACCGACAACGCTACAAAGAGACCCCCACCGACTATGACGTTACCGTCTACAGTAAGAACTAAATTCAGCCTATTTCCTTTATCAACGCTACTACTATACACACATATACATACTAACTCTTTCACACAAACATACACAGAAACCACATTTCACTTTTTTAATACGCTATAAAATTTATATTCTATCTTTGCAAACAACCAAAAAACAAAGGACATTACTCTTTCAAACCATTCAGCTACCTTCTTGTATGCTTGATTGTATACAAAATTAATGTTATTTGTTAATACTTTATTGAATTTTCCAACTGGGTTTTATCTACGCTACTACTATGCACACATAACTCTTTAACACAAACATACAAGCCGTGTGATTATTCTAAAAGTCAGAATTACGAACAGTCCCGCAACAATATTTGATGTTATTGTATCGAATCCCAACACTCTGAATTTTGACCTTTTAACAAAACCAAAGTAGGATTCCCTCACTATTTTAAAGTGACTCTCACTAAATAAGGAAACTTAATCGCTTTTGAACATTATCGCATATGTTTAGACTCCTCTTCAGAGCTCGAGAAACGTAAAAATGTCACTTATTTATCGAAAGCCATGTATGAAATCCATGGGAAAACAAGTAAAAGATAAAATTATGAATAAAATCATCAACTTGGACATCAACTTCTACTCTTTTTTTTATATAATCGTTTCAAAATGGCAGTTGACGTTGCATGTAAACTTTTGAAGATTGTAACTATCAGGAAAGCAAGCATGAGGAAGGGGGTTCCACCGACGGGAAGTGTGAAGAAAGAAACTACTATAGAAGAAGTAGCGGTTACTATTTGCCTATATTGATGATAAAAGGGTGAGACCTAGTTGCCAAGCTAGTTGAAAAATTCATGGGTGGGGGGCACCAGGGCCGTGAAAATACTTGTAGAAAAGACAGAGGGAAACCACATTACGTTAGTGACTGAAGGCGAACTGCCAAGTCAAGATTGATTATATTGCAGATTTAATTTTTTTCTTTACTGATCTCTTCCTTTATGATGATGGGATTAATGATAACGTGCAGGTTCAGAACTAGAAGCTTCCACTTTCATGAAAACCTGCTCTCGTCCTCATTGCCCTATGTAGATTTGACTTTGCAAGAGTTGGTTGGAGATGAGAGTAAAAAGCCGATGGCGTAAATTTCCTTAAGATGGACCTCAACGTAACAGGAAGTGACCTACGCACTCGATTTCATGACCTTCCTTTGCCGCACGTATGGAATGAAGTGCAGAATCCAGTTATGAAACTGGGGTTAGTCGCGTTTAGTTTAGGTTCTCGTCTTCGACCTTGCTGTCAAGGGTGGCTCAGCTAGGAGTTTAGAACTCTCAACGGCATAATTCTCATAATGTGTGTGTGTGTGTGTGTGTGTGTGTGTGTGTGTGTGTGTGTGTGTGTGTGTGTGTGTGAAAACCTATCAAAAGGTTATAAACTTTTTTTATCTACAAAGCCAGTTGCAGTCTAAGGGGTTTTTTTTAACGAAATATTTCCAACAAAAACATTTTCGCAACAAAGCTCCCTCGTATGCAGTCTGTTCAATTTTTAATATGGATGTGGGAAGACAGAAAAACTTATGTGTGTTTAACTAATCAGAAAGTTGAACTTCATTTTGATTACAATATATGTTGCATTGAGCACTTAAAAAAAAAAAGTGCCGAACAACTCAGAATTCTAAAACTATTGGTTCTCTTCACCTGGATATATAAACACACACACACACACACACACATATATATATATATATGTGTGTGTGTGCGTGTGTGTAACTGATTTTACTAGGTCTCATCGTGTTGCTGTCGAAATAGCTAGATGTAACCGTAAGTTCTGTTCTAATAGTTTCTTTTCTCGCACTTCTTATTTATGAAATTCTCTTTCGCTTTCTTGCCTCCTTGCCACCTGCAATCTTCAAAATTTGAAATCCAATGTCATTTACTATTTTCTGTCTTTCTGAAACCTATTCTTTTATTGTTATTTCTCTTCACTAAAGTTTTCTCATTGTCTTCCACTCCGAGTAACACTGTGCACCTTATTGCTTGGCTTGGGGAGAAATGATTTAAAAAACAAAAAAAAATAGCTTGAACTAACTGTATTTTATGGAATGCAATACCCCACCATTTCGACAAGAGATATTAAGAACAAATGTTACTTTGCACCTGAAATGTTACCGAAAATTCATCCGTGTGTTTAGAGTGATCACTAATGATGGTGACGTTATGCCTTCATTTATCTTCGCACAGGGTTTCAGAATCAAGTGCGTTGAGGGGTTAGTTTTACCCTTGGCCAAAAGGGTGGCTGCTGGAAGACCCTGTTTGGCAACAAAACATCTACGCCATGACATACAAGTAGGAGAACCTAATCATGGCTGTCAGATCATTTCTGCGACCACATCACCCCTTACATCTGGCCACATACCTCTTCAGACTGCAACCTCCTTGATTACTATTTGTGGGGCAGAGTTGAGCGTGTTACAAGCAAAAATTCTTGTAACACTAAAGATGAACTAATGGCAAGGATTACGGCAGCATTCACCAACTTAAACAAGGTGACTGTCTAGAAGAGATGCAGAAGATTCCGAAGTCGGCTGGAGGCTGCGGTTGAAGCCAATGGCGATTTTATTAAATAAATTTATTGATTAGTATTTCAAGGTATTTTTGTGCATTTGTGCAATTTTGGTAAATATATCTGTTAAAATGAGATGTCAGTGTTATTTTCATTTTTGCGTAATTTAGACGACAATTTATGCATCACGCCCTGCATGTTTGTATGTAAACAAGCTCCCACACTAACTTTTCTACTTTAGAGATTAGTGTCAGGTCACCCCCACAGGATAAAAAACAAAAGCTGTCAAAGATCAGACGAGCTTTTTTTACGAGCCAAATGATCGAAGCCGATATGTCAGGTCAGGAAAAATAACATTATTGATTCTTCTTTGAATTTTATCAATAATTTCTAAATACATAGCAGAATCACCACACCAGATACGGCAATATTTACTGCTGAACGAATGGTAGACTTATAGAAAATTTTCCTGCGGCAGGTTGCCATTTTTTACCGCCTTGCTTGGGGTGAAATGATTAAAAAAAACAAGATACTATCGGCGGGTAGTCAATATCGTATCAAGAAACAAGAAAATAGAATCAATTTTATTAATATATACACTAATATTAACTTTCTCAGGACATTATTAATACAATGACCAGCCAGTCGTTTGCCTTCAACATCTACAGAGCCATTTTCTGAGAAAGAGCGCAAAATTTGTTGAGATCAGTTGTTGAACAATGAGTGCAATCACAACCTTGTGACTTCGTGCAATTATCGTCGGCTGCCAAACAGTTTTCGTTTATTCAGTTTCATTCATAGACATACAGTGTAGGCGCACCTCGCGGATAGAAGGTCATCTGTCAGATGAACCCGCTGATGAACTTGGCTTCTTTAATAGACATTGAGTGCATCTCAGCTGATTCACATACAACAGTATTATCTGCATATCAATTCATAGATATACAAAGTTTATGCAAAAATTTCCAGCCATTTTTGCAGATATAGATTTTGGCGATAACAACTATCTATCACGTCACCGAAGAACTTCAGTTGATAGATGGTCGTTTGGGACAAAAAGCTTGGCCTCACCTTTTCAACAATCAAAGCATTTTCCTGTTTTTCTATTACCTCTTCCACCTTTCAGTTAAACTGTGTACTATATCATAAAAGAACGATTCTGAACTCGATGGATTCTTCAAAGGATTTTTTCGATACCTTGAATTGTATTGTGAAAAAATATCGGGAAAATGTTGCGTAAAGAATAACTTTCCGTCCCATACGCAATGATCTTGCGCTGGGTCCTACTTGCAACGATAGCTGACGTTGCCACGCAACACAACTACTGGTTAACTTTCTTTACTCTGAAAAAAGTATTATCTTTTGCAATGCGTCATTCAAAAGAGTTAGTTGCTTACACAGTTGAGGTTTATTCAGTTTCCAGATGTTGGTAATATAATATTTCTTTTTGTTGCCAACGAACAGAGAGAAAACATTTCAACAAGAAAATAGGGTGTGCGAATGGCGTAATGGTTATCACCGAAGATATTGAAACACCCAAATTAAGTTCAAATTCCGTCGGAGGCAGTTTTGCGTTCACCAATGTCCTTGAAGTCATGAAATCATCACTTTCTTCCAAGCAACTCATCTGTAAGTAAAATAGTGAAGCAAACGATGTTCCCTAGCCTTCGCTCTAAACCAGTCTAGAAGCTTCACCACTTCGTAACTTACTAGCGAAACAGCAATTACATGACACAGGCTGATATTGTTGCATAGAAAATCTACAGCTCAAGAGGAATCGGTTTCGTTTGAAATATTCAAGCTTCAAGGACCCGAAAATATTGGTTACTGCCACGTTTATGCTCCACAGTTCTTTTGTGGGTTCGAGTTTTTCCAGTTTTTTTTTCTTTCAATGCCCGTCTCTTGTCTACTCGAACACTGTTTTTACGAAGACTTTTTTTTCATTTTACTGTATAAATAACCATTTTGCTGTGTATATTTTCGAGACAAACAAGCCCTCTCCTCTTAGCAGATTGGCGCAGCATAATCTACTTCCCTTATTTTCCGCTTGTGTCGCAGTAAATTAAATTTAAGAAATATCAAGTCAACCTTGCGTATTCAGTGACTACAGATTCCAGAAGTGAATGGCCATCAGCAAAAAGAACAACCCAAAATGCCAACTACAGGTCGGAGAAAGTGAAATAAAATAAGTAAAGAAATTTAAATTCCTGGGAAGCGTTCTGACAGAGGATGGAAAGTGCGGCACTGAGATCCGAAGACGCATTGGCATGGCTAAGGACGTATTTCAAAAAAGCTAAACAGAGTACTAAGAGACAGGAAAATCTCATTGGAAACAAAGAAAAGAGTGCCGGACAGCTATGTGATATCTGTTCTTCTGTATGGCAGCGAATGTTGGACGACCGCTTCAAGGATGAAGAAGAAACTCGAGGCAGCAGAAATGTGGTTCTACAGAAGAATGCTGAGGATACAATGGACCGAGCACGTGAGTAATGACGAGGTGTTGAAGAAGATGCAAGCACAAAGAAAATTCATAATTAATATCTGGAAGAGACAGCTGAGGTTCCTTAGACACGTAACGAGGAAAGAGGGTCTGAAGAATTTAATACTCACGGGACGGATAGAAGTAAAGAGATATAGAGGAAAGTAGCGAAAGACATATTTGATAGGTTTGAGCAAATGGATGGCGGAGCGGGGTTTATAAAAAATACCAAGAGAAAATATATTAAGAGTGGCAAGAGACAGAAACAAATAGAAATCCATGATCTCCTATGTCCTGAAGGGACACGGCACATAAAGAAGAATAACCCTGTGCCTTGTGGCGTAATGGATATCGGCTCGGATTGAGGTAATCGTTGAGCCGAGTTCGAATTCCAGTCGGGTTCGCTGCATTCACTTACGCGCAAATAGGAAAAGTATGAGCCCATCTCTTCTACCAGGACTGATTAGCCTTGGCTGGCAACTAGTCAACTGAAATGATAACCTACTAAGGAAAAATCTTCTACCTAATCAGTCATGAATCGAAAAAGACACGATCGGTAATCGTGTATCATGTATGGCATTTAACAGACTGAAACTCTACTCTACGGCAAGTACCCCTTACTCACAAGATAGCGGGTTAACTCCTGCCCTACAGCAAATGACCCTAACTAGCAAAATAATTGAAAAATTAGTTACAATAGCAGAATTGCAGTTGAATTATATATACTATTAATTAATTTATTAATTACTTATTGTTACTTATTAGCAATTTTCCTTATTTCCTTGGTTTTAAAAATCCAAGGAAATAAGGAAAAGTATTAATCTTAACTTCTGAATTGTGTCATCAAGGATAAATCTTCATAACAAAAAGAGAATCGCGCCAGAAGTCAATATTAGAGAGAGAGAGAAAGAGACAGACAGACAGACAGACAGACAGAGAGGGGGGAGGGAGAGAGAGAGGGAGGGAGATGGAGGGAGGGAGGGAGAGAGGTGTGAAGAGAGAGATGTAGAGAGAAAAGTAGAGGTAAAAAAAAAAAAATACAATTTAGTGCCCCTGGAACTGTCTATTGTGAAAATATGAATAGAGACTCAGGTGTATTTAATCTTTTGCTAGTTCATTCGTATCACACCTAGAAAAAAATTATATTTTTTCAAGTCCTAATAACAGTAACTATAAGTGTCGATTGTATTTGTTGGAAACAGAATAAAAATCAGTTCAAATATCATCATCATCATCCTCAATCACATAATCAGGTGTGGTCGTAGGGTCGTTGCGCAGCTGAGTCCCTGATCAGTTCCCTCTACAAAAAGCTGGAGAGGCATTCATTAATAAATAGTGTGTTTTGAGTATGTATACCTGACGAAGCCTATCCCTCTCCAAATCAAACCCAGCTGATGCTTTCCGACTTGAAGATAAGTGGCCGCTGATTTCATCGGAGGAACACTTCGCTCTGACCGGTTGACTTAATTCTAGGAAGCACTTTGCCTAGCCATGCCATGTTATCACCGCATGCATACTATGGAGCCTAGTCTGCACCAATATGGTAGATGACTGTTGACCCTGCAAAAAAGTTTCATCTGCCCTTTGGAAAATCTTGTTTTTAATCCTGTTGGGTGTCTAGCCACTATCCACACTAGAAAAGACAGATGGGGGAACCAGTTTAGTCATCAATGACCCGACAATGTGACATGAATTTGATGATAAACTACATCTGGTAGCAAAGCCCCTGATCGGAAGATTGGGGGGTTTTCAAGAGTGTGGAACGACCTCTTAATTGAGTTGTTCCCAGGACCACCCTGACCCTAAATCTCCCAAACAAAAACAAAACTCTATGAAATTATAAAAATACATTTTTAAAATAAAAATAACAACAATACATTTTTATATAAAAATAATTACCAAGAATGCATTTTTAATAAAATTACCAGCAATCAATTAATCCATTTAATATCCTACAATTTCTTGAATAAATCAAACTGTATTCCAAAATATAACTTCAACAAAACAACTTAAGACACATATCGATATTAATGGTTTTCTCTAGTATTTTTTACCAGAGCTCACTCATATTGCAATTTTGACACTAATGATTTTCTCTGGCACTCCGTATTACTGACCCATTAAGGTTCAAGGAACAACAGATATGGCAGGTAATATTAGGTTACACGATACCAATTACACTCGTAGAGTGACCTGACATAACATCCAAGAAGTGGATGTTATGTCAGTGACTTGGATGTAGATTTTTTTTTTTAATCATTTCACCCCGAGCAAGGCGGAAACGCCACTGATGTGCAGGGGGTTACATAAATGTAAAAAGATTAATTAGAAAAGAGTGAGGAGTACAAACTAGTTAGAAAGGAACAATAGAAAGCTGAGAAAGCAGGTGCGATGACAGATACATAGGTGGAGAGAAAGGGAAGGTTATACGGGGGTGGGGAGAGAGCTAGAGTCCAGTGGTTAGTAGATGAGTATTGACTTTGCAATTAAATTTCTGGAGGTTGTAGCCGTCAGGAAAGCAAGAATACGGGAGCGAGTTCCACAGGCGAGAAGTGCGAGAGAAGAAGCTGCAGGAGTAGAAATGTCGTCTGCATTTGGCTAACCTGACTGTGAATGGGTGGGATCCAGTTGCCAGTCTGGTTGCACGAGTAAACACCTGTTGAGGAGGCATCAGTGACTTAAGTTCGTCTGAGCAGAAGCCATGAAAGTATTTATAGAACAGACAAAGGGAGGCCACATTTCGACGATGGGGAAGTGCAGTCGAGTCGCCAGATCAGTACCTATCACATTACAGACTCTCCTTTGGAGCCTGTCAAGAACACTGAGGAGAATGGCAGGGGCACCTGACCATAAATGGCAGCAGTACTCCATACACGGACGGATGGTTGACTTGTATATATGCAGGATGGATTCAGGTGGAAAAAACATCCTGGATCGACATAGTGACCCAACCTTCTTAGCAGTAGACTTTGCTATGGATTCAATATAGTGGTTCCATTTGAGGTCTGAGGACAGGGTAAGTCCGAGGAGGCGTAGTGTATTACTCTCCGGGAGAATCGCTTGGTCCATGCTTATGGGAGGTGGGAGAGGTTGCCTGTAATGGTTGATAGACAACAGCTTGGTCTTAGAGGAATTGAAGTTGACAAGCCACTTCTTGACCCAGTTCACCACAGAACGACCCGTGTAGATCCCGTTCAAGATCAGCAGCGAGATTATGTCTGTCCGCCACGACAGGTTACTTACTGGTGCGGGAGTATATTGTAGTGTCATCTGCGTAGATGCCTACTTGGGACTTGATCTCTTCTGCGAGGTCGTTGATAAAAATAAGGAAGAGCGTCAGGCCCAGGATAGAGCCCTGTGGGACACCAGCATTCGTGCTGTAGGACGAAGAGGCACGCCCATTCAGAACGACCTTCATTTTGCGGTTATTTAAGAAAGATTGGATTAGGTCAAGCAGGCGACCGGTAATACCATAACCGCGTAGTTTGCATAGGAGGCCAGAGTGCCAAACCCTGTCGAAAGCCTTGGAGATGTCCAGAGCAACCGCGCGAGCCTCGTCAGACTCATCAAGGGCCTGTAGCATGTACTCCGTTACGGTTGTTAGCAGGTCGGCCGTGGACCTGGCAAAGCGGAATCCATATCGCCTGTCGGAGAACAGTTTGTGGGCGGTGAGATGATGAACTATTTCAGCATTGATTATAGCCTCGAATACTTTCCCGAATATCGGTAGAAGACTGATAGGGCGATGTTTGGATGGGTCCGAGGGTTCACCACAATTCTTAAATACAGGAACGACTGAAGAGAACTTACAGCATACAGGAAAGCAGGAAGCAGAAAGGCAGTAGTTAAATAGTTTAGAGAGGACAGGGGAAAGTTCAGGAGCACACCTCTTAAGGACTATCACCGGGATTCCATCGTCTCCACACGCCTTATGAGGGTCGAGTTTTGAAATTACTCTGGATACTACTGTCGGGGTAATATATACGTCGTGCAGTTTGGCCTCAGTTCTAATAGGGAAGTCGGGTGGGTGTACTCCGGACGAGTCGAATGTGGAGTTGGATGAGAATCTGTGGGCAAAGCACTCAGCTTTGTCCGCAGATGACGTGAGAACCTCAAATCAATTGATTAAAGGAGGTATTGAGGATTTCCTATTGTTGAGCACTCGTTTACAAATCCTCCAATAGTCCTTGGAGCCGAACTTGCGGTCAGCTATGTGCCGTCGCATTCTCTCAGCAAACAACTGTTTGGCGTCATTTAGGGTTCTCTTGCACTCATTGCGAGCAGATATGAACAGGCGCTTATTTTGATCAGTTGACTGTCTCCGGAATAGACGGAAGTAATGGTTCCTGTGGGAAATGGCGGCTGAGCAGGCCGGAGAGAACCACGAAGAGGAATGAGGTTTTAAGCAATACTTCCTGGTGGGTATGAAGGCATCAATGATTTTAGTCATGATTCTGTTTGTAGAAAGGGACCTATGGTAGAGGATACAGGCGGTCATTATCCACGATCTGTGCTGGGAGGGAAATTGGCTACGCGTTGCAACAAGGTGTGGCCTCGGGGTTGCCCACCGAAAGCGCTTGTAGGGACACCTATCCATGCGCGACATGGCACTGCAAGAACCCCGATATTATACAACTGTTGATCAGAGCAGCCGCTCTTGACGCTACGCAAGAGTTAGGGCTCCTAATTACCAGTCGGAAGCAGCAACCAGGAAACTGCCAACCCGGTACCCTCACAGGGCCAGATCGCAGGAAACTCACGGAAGCACCAATACCAAGGTCTGAAGAGAGAGAAGAGAAAGCCGGAAACCACATCCTAAACAGGAAACAAGGGGCAAGCCTCTACTCCAGTTCAATAGACGTGGGAGGAGTATGGACCGGGCGATAGTGTGACCTATCTACTTCTATGTCATAATCATCAATAATAGAAATGACAAACGTTAACGGTAAAATGAATTATTTTATTTCTTGTTGAAAGAATCTGTGATTCGCTACAAAATCTGTCCGCATTTTAAATCGAAACACTACCTCCATGAGCTTTTGAAGCGCTATGATAAGTTTCGTCTATGACGAGCTCTTAGAATGTGATAAGCGCAACAATTCTTGATTGTCAAAAATGATTGAAGAGTGAAGATTTACGTCAAAATACTTATATTATTAGAATGTTACTCCAACACAGAAAACATTTCAGTCATTAGGCGCATGAGAAGCATTTCTACATGGTGCAATGCTAAGCAAGCTTACATCAATTACGACTGCGAAGTGAGTTAGATCCTCACTGGATGCTCCATACAGGGCATACTTATGCCACATCTAAGCTAAGCTTAGAAATTCATTTAAGGTATATCGACGTTAGAAATTCATTTAAGATATATCGACGTTAGCAAGCTTAGAGCAATTACGACTGAGAAGTGAGTTAGATCCTCACTGGGTACCCCATACTTTCGTCCTCGTGCCACATCTAAGCTACTCTTGGTAAATCGTTATATATCTTGGGCATTTCGAAGTGGTATAATGGTTAGCAAGTTTGTCTCTCTAGATAAATTACGACTGAGTAATGAGTTCAATCCTTAATGAGAGCTAAACAAGTTTTGGCCTCGTACCACATCTAAGCTACGTTTAGTAAATGGCTATTTATTTTGTGCTCGTCGATGTGGTGTAATGGTTAACAAATGTATTTCTTTATATCAATTACGGATGTATAGTGAGTTAGATCTTCACTGAATGCCCTAAACTTTCGACCTTGTGCCACAACGTTTAGAAAATCATCACTAGGCTAACAAAAAAGGATTTTTACACTGTGTGAAATTGAACGGAAAGTATTTACTTATTTACCATTAAATTCAATTATATTTAAATAAGAAATAAAAGAAAGGTGTGATGGATTGCTCAATAAATCCCGTTGATTAAATTAAGCCGAGTAAAGAGAAAATGTGTGCTGTGCTTTGGCCTTGTGCCACAATTGTAAATAATTACTATAGATCCCGAGAAAATGTGCGTTGTGGTGTAATAGATACCGGCTCGGAATGAGAAATCAGAGAGCAGAGTTCGAATTCTAGTCGAATTCGTTTCATTCACTTACGCACAAATACCCTTGGGAATCCTTCTCTTCTCCCTCCAGCTATGGGTTGAATAGAAATGGCAATCTACTGCAGGAAAATCTTCTGCATAGTCAGTCATAGTTAGAAAGTGACATGATCGTCCAGGCATGTATCACGTATGGCACTTAACTAACTGACTGAAAGAGAAAATATTCATTTAAAATGAGTTTTACAATTGATGACGATACAAAAGTTAAAGGGATATAATGAACGTTCTCACGTAGTTGTGGAGTCCTGACCATTTAGCAGTTGTGGTCAAACAGTTTTACTGGCTTTACAGGCTTGCTGGGGAAGAAACTATTGCTGAACAGGGCATTTCAAATCTAATCTAAAATTATTTATAGATGGAACTTTGTCTCTGTGTGTGTGTGTGTGTGTGTGTATGTGTGTGTGTGTGTGTGTGTGTATGTGTGTGTGTTACCTAGAGACTCCGAAACGGCTGAACCGATTTTCTTGAAAATTTACACAGTTGTACTATAAGCGTCTGCGAGTGTTCTTAGCTAGGTTTTGTGTCGAGGTACCCCCGATAAATATCGAAAATCGATAATCGAAATAGAAGGAGGGGTCCGATTTTAATTAAATTTGATACACTCATAGACAAAGACATAAGAAACGATATTCAGAAGTTTCAAGGTTGCAGTTCTTACAACAGTGCAGAAAATTGATAATATATATATATATATAAAAGGCAAGATGTTTGTGTGTGAGTCTGTTTATCTGCCTGTATGTCTGTATTTTTTCAGCCATTTTATTTTAGTTGTTGCTTTGGGTTTGGGTCTAAGTAGGTATAATTGTAGTTCTTAGTCTCAGCCATGATACCATTTACTTAGAGGACTTATTTAGCCTTCAAAATTCAGTTTACGACGAAAAAAGCTTATTTGATATCGATACCAGGAAATCAAAATTTGACTTACATCCATTCATTTTTCTTTCAGTCTACGGTTTCGCTTTAACTGGAAACAACTATTACTTTTTAGTCTTTCGTGTCAACGTCCAAAGAGTCTGAGCTCCAGGACCATGGATTAGTTTTAAAGCTTTCATTACACCCGAGCAACACCGGGCTATACTGCTAGTAATATGCATAAATTAGTGTCGACTACATATTATTTAAACAACATAGCAACGGATTTGAAAATTTGACGCATCGACAGTTAAGTGCTATACGTGAAACACGCTTGGGCGATCATGTCTCGAAAGAGACATGACTGACTGGCCAGAAGATTATCCCGCAGTAGGTTGCCATTGCTTTCTGCGGTAGACTGGTTGCCAGCCAAGGCTATAGACCCTAATCTGTCCTGTTATTTGACTCATAACTGGAAGGAAGAGACGGATTAATACCTTTCCCAAGGGTATTTGCGCGTAAGTGAATGCAATGAATTCAACTGGAATTCGAACTCGGCTCTCCGATTTCTTGTTCCGATGCGATATCCACTGGACCACCACGCACATCCACCACGACGCTTCGACACTATGCGTAAATATTTTTAAGTTTGATAAAGATAGATTTTTAAAATAATTTCTCTCGTGATAAGGAAACGCAACTCGACGATATAAAGTCTCTATGATCTCCAGAATCTTCACAATTGACTTCCTGTTGATATTTTTTACATTTTCATAGCTCTTTTTTTTAATTTTATGAAACTAATATGGCCTGAAAGGACACGGCACATCGAAGAAGAAAGTTATTAGCCATTTCTCTTTATCCGTCAAATCAACTTTATTTCACAATTTCAGGCTCTCCACAGGACTATTAATTTCAAACTTCGAATTTCTGGACATTTTTATACAAATAGCTGCCATTTGTTTACAGCTGCACAGGACGAATCAGCTATCATGCTAACTATCTAAATAGTTAAATTGCTGTCAGTCAACATCTCTACCTTTAGATTCCTCTAAGTTTTAATTTTATATCTCGATAAAACATGAAGTGTTTAATCATGTGAAATATATTAAATAGATAGATAGTCTGGACATAGGAATCAACAGTGCATGGTGTCTGTCAGTTTCATGATTAACTTTATCACATTGAAACATGAAACTGATAGTTACTATGCAGTGCTGATTGTGGTGGATACGAAATAATAACTTTCATTTTTTCACGATTTGCAAACTCGTAATACCACTGGAAAAAATACTGCTTAGCTATCATAGGACAATTTACTGATCGCAGTTTGGCGACAATTTATTTATCGCTTTCTTTTTAAAAAGTGTTCTGCACTTTTGGTTGAAAGGTAGCTCCAACCAGCTTGCTTAATTTTTCTAAAACTGGAAATCTGATTGGCTAATTCACTTCTTTAAAATATTTCTGCACGAGACGCAGTTTTCCCGCCCAGGCGATCTGATCCACCCTGGAAAGTATTTAACCGAGAAAAATCACCCGCGATTTATGTTCGGCCTGGAAGCAGACGCCCGTGTACACAAGCCATGTAATATACCCACTCTTTTCGCCATGCGGCGCTAACTTGAATACTGCTAACAATTTCACCCAGTTTAATAATAACGACAAGTGAGTCGGTGTCAGAGAGAAAGGGAGCAAAAACTACGCTTCACCGATGTCCATTTCACGCCAATACATTATAAGCCTGTAATGACTACTGCTGATTGCCAAGTCTCTTTCTACAGTTGAAGTTAAGTAGCTAAAAATAGATCTTTTATATTGAATTCCACTGTAATATATTTAATGTGAAAAATGAACTTTTTCAATTTGTTTTGATCATTTTGGAAGCCTTGTTTGTATGGAATTCAACTTAATACTTTTGTGTGAAAACGAATTTTGGAAATGTACTTAGTGCCTGATATTTTAACATGAACATTTTCTCTGTTTATCAAATCAACAAACTTTTAATGTGATTACTTGTCTTGAAATAATCTACTGACAATTACAACTGTATAAATTTGTAAATAAATTCCTTATTTTGTGTTGTTAAATTATATACCCGTGTTTCCTCGTCATTATACACAACTACATGCACCTCTTTCTTCAATTCCTCTATCCACACTATCTATATCTATAAAGATTTTTTTTGTATTGCTTCATGTTTATATTAGCTTTAAGGACAAGTCTTCGAAGAATTTAAATTATCAAATTCTTTGTATCAGTTGAGACCCCCAGATAAAGAAAATCTGTTTTGAATCGTAAAATAAAAATTCAATAAGACTAATACATTATTTAATTAGAAAAGCTTTTAATTGCTTTTATGAATGAAATATGGACATTATTGTTTTATGAAAACAAAAACTTTCGATCAATAATGCATTTTTACAAAAATTGTTTCAGTTTTTTTTAATTTTAATTTTTCAAAATTTTGTATTAATTTGTATCGGTCGAGTGATGTTGCTAGTAAATTGAAACTGTAGAAAATAAAAGCGATAACTATATATATATATAACTATACATATATATATATATAACTGTAACCTACATATAAATTTACTCGAGCCACAAAATTAGCAACTAGATCCAACCCTTTTACTGTGAAACCAATAAAATGTAAACGCAAATTTTACACCAGCAGCTTCTTTACTCGCACTTCCCGCCTGTGGTATTCCCTTCCGTTTACTTGCTTCCCAGACAGCTACAATCTCCAAGAATTTAAATGTAAAGTCAATAGATATCTCCTATCTCACTAACTTGCATCCTCTATCTCATGCTCGTTTCTCCGTCCACGCCACTCTCATTAGAATTCTCATCCTTCTCTTACCCACTTCCTGATACCCTCTATAACCTGTCACTCTTTCTTATAACTTTCATCCTATGTAACCCCCTGCAAAACAGTGGCGATATGATTAAAAAAAATATAGTAAATTTTAAGTTTACTAGTAATTTTGAATTATACTACTGTCATTTGGTATTGTTCTGTATTAATTTGTATCAGTCGAATGATATTGCTAGTAAATTGAAGCTGTAGAAAAGTGTTAACTAGGGTAAATTTAAAGTTTGCTAGTGACTTTTTAACATTTCCTGAACAATCGCATTTATAAATAAACCAAAAGACCTAAAATTCAATAAATATGAGAATGCTTAAAATACTTTAACTTTTTAAGAATACTGGGTAGTTAATATATATATATATATATATATATATATATATATATATATATATATATGTATAAAAGATTTTACATTGTATTTGTCACGTAATTTAATTTCAATTACCTCCTCCGGACTTAAATTTCCCAAATATAAAGCTGTCAATATATCATTCAACATGTAAAAAGATTCCCATTTGCCTCTTTAAAATGCTTTTTCTGAGATATTTTAAGCTAAAACTAAGTAATATTGTTTTATTAAAAATAGCTGATTGAAAGTTTAATTAAACTATGGGTCAGGTATTTTTTCTTAAAACATTTCAGAAAAGTATATTTTATTTTTTTTGAAAGCTTTTTTTTTAATAAAGAGAATTCTGTTAATATGGACGATTTTATAGATAATCTATAATATAATCAGAAAAATCCTTCCAGTCAATTTATATTTGGTAAGTATTTTGCTTATTGGAGATGTTAAATTTAATCTTATTAAATTGGAATTCAAACTAAAATAAGAGCTTCAAAAAAAATATTTTTTTATTTTTGAAAGGCATTTTAAAACTTAGTTATCACTTTTTATTTTTCTGTCGTTAACGAGGAACCATAGCGTTTTTAGGAGTGAAAAACTATATAATTTGAAAAATTCTGCAAAAATCATATAAGTGTCGGATTTCACTGTAACTTTCAAGATTTATTCACAAATAAATGAATATTTCTTTATAAATAATGTAATCTGAAAATGTGTCTATTTATGAAATCTATGATAGAAAGTATAATTACTTATTTCTGTGCTAGGTTGTATGTGTTTTCCTGGTTTTTCTGTCACTTCTAAACACATACACACATGTACACACGTACACGCACACTTACACACATACACATAGAAGGACAACTCCTTACCTATTCTTTACCAGAAAACTATCATCCGTCATCTTTAACTTTCGTATTGTTAAGCGCGCAAATTAAACATGTCTTCTTTTTGTAGGTCGATCTGCCTAAAAGTAAATAAAGAAAAAAGAAGTCTTGAATGACGGACAGAGCCCCAGGGCCCCTAAATGGCCGTCGTCGTAATTAAAAAAAACAGTGGCTCCGTTTTTTGCTCAATTACTCATCAGTCTTTGTGACAATAGGTCGGGAGTCGCTGTGGCAAAGTAGGCGCTTCTTTACGCCGAATTCGTTTCTTTTTCCTTCCGTCACAGAGGCTAATTACACGAAGGAAGGAGCCGACAGACGACAGCGGCCATTACTGAAGAGTCAAAGGCGGGAAAATGTCTTTTGTTGATTATCTTCTTAAATGCTACCTCGACATCTACATTTTGATAATCAGCGTGCGTACGAAACCTGAACACGCACACGCAAATATACACAAACAAAAAAAAATGAAAATAATAAAAATGCGCACAAACGCATTTACATACATACATGTAAATGCGAAAGAAACACAGTATGTATATATTTAGGCCTATTCGAATTAAAATATGTCCGGCCAGTCCACTCTGTAATTAAAAAACAATATAAATGATTGAAACATAATATTTTAATTTAAAATTAAGGTGCTTAACTGCTATGTAACATCAATCTTCCAATATTGTAGTGAATACTGGGCGATAAAGAGGAGACTTTAGATGTGGTTCTACAGATGGAAGCTGAAAATAAAATAAACGGAACGTGTGATCAGAGAATAATTTTTAAGGAAAATGTAAACAAAAAGGGCGCTTGTAATTAGAATCGGAAAAAGACAGTTGAAATTTCTGGGGCGTATATTGAGGGAAGAGGCTTGAAGAATCGGAGTATCACAGGGCATATTGAAAGCAAAAGAAGCAGTGGAGAACCGCGATTAACAACTACCTAACTGAATAGCAGATAGGGAGATAGTAAAGAGATAAATATTACTTAGGGCTACAAAGGGTAGGAAGTTGTGAAGAATTATGAAACTCTGAAATGAACTCAAAAACGTATTAAATTATTTAAATGTCTGAAATGTGAAAGAGCCTTTTTATTTACTATTTTACAATCGTTCTATCTTTATTCCACGCCCATCTTTCATTGATTCGTTTTTTACGGTTTATCAACCCGTTACAGTGTACATAAAGCCAGAAAATAATTTTAGATCATAAGAGGAGGGATAATAAAGTCTTATCATCTAACCCATACTTGGGAAGAAGAAATAAATTCATGTCTTTCCCTAGAGTATTTGCGCAAAAGTGAATCTAAAGAATCCAACTGGAATTTGAACTCGGCTCACTGATTAACAATGCCGAGCCATTATCCATTACACCAACCACACATCCACCCTTACAGCACCTGACCAAGCTTGACATTACTTAACTTCGGTGATCGCACGGCAACCGTGGTATCACCGCGAGATGACCGTAAGCCCAGTACTCTAATTTGGCCTTGGAACGTACTAAAGAAAATCAAATTGTCACAAATAAAAAAAATCTATTGCATCACTATTTTTGTTGTTTCACCCAAACCCTACCATTCATTTGCTCAAGCCCATCAAGTATGTTACACCCTTCTTTCCCCTGTCTCACTTTCCCTCAATCTATCCTGTAAGTATCAGGTTTTCCAAGCCCTCCTTCCCAGAAAGCTCACATATCTCTTCCTAATGTTAAGTATAATTTTTTTTTTGTTTCCAATCTCTTCAAAACTCGTTGTTGCTCACTTGTTCGGTCAATAGTATTATTAGTATCCTTCTGTAGAACAACATTCTTGAATAAATAATTCATGCCACTGATTTAGTTATACAAAATATTTTTGATATGTATTATATGTATAATACATATGTATTATGTGTATAATACATATGTATTATATTTATGGATGTGCGTTGTGGTGCAGTGAATATCGACTCGATTCTTAACAAGAAATCGGAGAGCCGAGTTCGAATTCCAGTTGAATTCCTTGCATTCACTATCGCATAAATACCCTTAGGAGAGGTATTAATCCGTCTCATCCCTTCGGCTATGGAGCAAATAACAGGACAGATGGAGACATATAGCCTTTGTTGGCAACCAGTCTACCACAGAAAGTAATGGCAACTTACAGCGGGAAAGTATTCTGCCCAGTCAGTCATGTCTTTTTCGAAACATGATCGCCCAAGCGTGTATCACGTATGGCACTTAACTGACTGACTGATTATATATATATATATATATATATATATATAATATAGTCGAATACGCTGCATTCACTGGTACCCTTGGGAAAGGTATTAATCCGTCCTTTCCTTCCAGTTATGGGTTAAATATCTGAGGTCTGCTGTTCATGCGATCCGTGGCAAACTTCTGCACCGATTGTTTGTTATCAGCAGTTCCAAAAAGTGTGGATGGTGCTATACAAGCCTTCAACACTCTAAACAATTCTCTGTGTGGCAGTCTAACTGAGTTAGACACTCATACGTCGAAATCGACGGGAGAGTCCATAATATATATATATATATATATATATATATGTGTGTGTGTGTGTGTGTGTGTGTGTGTGTGTGTGTGTGTGTTTAGGGGGTATTTCCGAGTATATAAAAATAAAATGCATTGATGATTGAATAGAAAGGAAGCGGGCGTAAATAGGATATAAAAATATACAAGGATGACAATGACTCATCAAATCAATGATGAATTTAAAAAAAGAAAAATGTTTATTCACATGCCCACTCGAAGAGAATATGAGACAAGGCCAGCTTTAAAGCGGGAATCCCATGCGTACGTAGGACTATTAACAGAGACTGGCCAGTTGTCTCTACACTATTGTGTAGGTTCTCCCGACGCAGTAGTGTCGAGACAACTGGCGTAATGACTGTCAACACGGCGTGATGACTATCAGTTTCACACTTCAAACGATCTTCAAATACTACGACAGAAGATCTTATTTTTTAAAAATATTTTTCTCTATTTTCTTTTCAATTTGGAACATTTTATGAGTTTCCAAGTCGAATATATTGTCTAATGCCTTCTGAAGGATTTTGGCTTTCACAAACCATAAAAGATTTATTGATATGTTTGTACGGCTTGTTAAATATTTTCAGGTTATTTAAAGCCAGAAAATATTTTAGATCATAAGAATTTTTTAAAATCTTTTGGCGATAATATTGATTTACTGACACAAGTTTGAACAAATTAAGAAGAGATGGATTTATAACTTTCTCAAGGTTCTTAGGTTAATATGATGAACCCGACTGGAATTTGAACTTGACTCTCAGTTTTACCATTCCAAGCCATTATTCGTTTCACTACTCTCACATCCAAGCTTACAGCAGATGGTCACCGATCTCGGTATTGACCAGGCTTGACGATGTTTAACATCGGTGATCGTACAGAAACCGGTATTTCTACGCGATATTGTCGTAAACATTGTGATAATATTATATATATATATATATATATATATATATATATATATATATATATATTCTAAACATATGCTGTTAAATATAAGAGACAATGAATGTCTATTATGTTTAATCATGAGCCGTTCTAAACGTCGTATTTTTGCTTTAATTTCAGTTGCATTTGACTACATTGTTTTGTTGTCATTTCGCGCTATCACGCGGTGTGACGTCATAAAACCGCAAACTTAAGAACTGCGTTTATTATTTTTGGTAACTATTGCCGTTGCCAAGCGGAGTTTTATGTCAACACAAAATAAAATCGTCGGTGATAGTGGATGTTATAATATTTCAGTCTAAACAACCTCTCTGAAGATGGCTCATGTGAGCCGAAAGCTTAGAAGAAAATCAATAAATAATTATCCAAATGTTGGAGAATTTTTGTCTTTATTTTCAACTAAAATTAAAGCAAAAATACGACGTTTAGAACGGCTCATGATTAAACATAATAGACATTCATTGTCTCTTATATTTAACAGCATATGTTTAGAAAATTACTTGCTGCCTCGATACAATATATATATATATATATATATATATATATATATATATATATATATATATATGCATGCGGTGTAGATATAGAAGAATCCAAAGGAGTATCCTGTACATACAGTTGTAGGATAACTCTCTAAGAGAGCTCTAAATATATACGTATATAAATACATATAGCGCAAATATAAGAAAAATTAAGGCAGACACGTTATTTCATGTTAAATCGAAAGTATGGGTCTATTTCAGGCGAACCATCATCAGCTTCCGTCTTTATTGTACAAAGGATTCGTGTAAAATACTTTGTATAATAAAGACGGAAGCTGATGATGGTTCGCCTGAAATAGGCCATACTTCCGATTTTCCATGAAATAACGTGTCTGCCTTAATTTTTCTTATATATATACTTGGCCAGAAACCTTTCTTTCAAACATCTTTCATTAAATACGCTAAGCCCGACAAACAATATTTAAGTAACTTTTATAAGTTTTTTTTAGCATCCTAACATTTTTTCCGTTTTGTTTTCGATAAAAAATATAAAAAATGTCCATAATTTTTATCGTCTCAAGCACTTTGTACCACTTCTATAGCTATTTTCAAGAAATATATTCCATCACATTCTAGAACAATTTCGTGAAAAAATAACAACAGCAGAGACATAAATACCATTGAAGATGGCTATAGGAGTGACTGAAATCGCTTAGGACGATAAAAAAGAACAATAGACAAATTTTGCATTCCCTATCACCAACAAACATGAAAACTGTTAAGATGTTAAGATAAAAAATTAATCAAATCATCCTTGTCGACAGTATTCAATGAAATATATATATATATATATATATATATATATATATATATATATACGAATTCCGATACGAAACGGTTGTTGTTTTTTTTTAACATTATTTTTAATGGATACTCGTATTTGAATAGATGTTGTTTATTTTGATTGTTTGTTTTCGTTTTTTTTTTTAACAATAATAAAACAGTATATTTACATCTACTGGCCTGAATAATCGAGAAATCTTGTTAGGAAAATATGCATTCTCTGGCAGGATTCGAACCTGCGTTCCCTACGGGAAACCTTCATTTGATCTGAGGTATTGAATTCGCAAATAATGCACCAACTGCAATCCAGATTTGGACATGGTTCAAAAATGAAACAGATGAAGGTTGTCCGTGCAAGTTAAACGATCTGAACGACCACTAGTATCGGAAGCGATGCTGAATATTGAAAACTTGGAAAATCGTTCATGAAATACACATATTTTGAATTCCTCATTCATTCAAACTTAGTTGAATAAATCTTATTTTGCTCAACAATAAGCCTATTTAGTTTCATTTGCCGAGACCATGTAATTACTCAGATATTTACATTTCAAATGATATCAGTTTTTTTAAACATTATGCGCGCACACACACACACACACACACACACACACACACACACACACGCACACACATTTAGCTATTTTAACCATTCATCTTCACATTAATATCACGAAAAATCAATTTATTTTTTTTCTGGATATTTACTAGAACCATTTACACATCATCATCACTGGACATTCATTTATTTGTGGACGACCTTATTCTTCTCCTGTGCAACCAAAAACATCTTGCATTCCAACAACGTAGCAAGCAGAGATTAGGACACAGGCCAGGGCCTGATCAACTTTGACTGGGTCAACCTGGGGAGAAGGTATGATGTTTGTAAAGGACCGAAACCGTCACTGAACCAGGGTAACATCACTGAAGATGTGTCCTAACCGCATCTAAATGATGTATTTTTCAAACAATATATATATATATATATATATATATATATATATATATATATATATATATATTGCTCTCTTGACCATGGGATGCAAACAAATACAAAAATATAGTCTCGGCTGAGCTCGTGTTGTTGCTCTAGATATCTCGAAAACGTTTGAGAGGATTTGACATGCTGGCCTTCTACACAAAGTCTACGGCTACTGCATTTCTGGACTATTGTTCAATTTAATTCAATCGTTCCTATCAAATCGTGAAATGAAAATCGTTTTGAACGGGCAAGCTTTCAGATCCTTTCATACGAATGCAGACATTCCATAAGGTTCTATCCTAGAGCCAACGCATTTTCTGATCTTCATGAATGATCTTCCCCATGTAATCAGTTATCAAGTACCATTTATGCAGATGGAATTTCCATTTACTCCCTTCTCAATAGTAGATCGACTAAGACTGACAAAATAAACCTTCAAAATGACCTCCAATCTGTGATGGACTGGAATAGAAAACGGTTCGTAGATTTTAATGCCTCCAGACGAAACTGTTCTCCTTTAACCACCATAGAAAATCTTTTCCTACCTGCCATCAGAATGGATGAGACTAGTCTCTTGGAAAGTAACAGACTGCGCCTCCTTGGCCTCACTCTTTCAACCTGAAGTAGAACAACTACATCGAATATATAGCTATATCTAGTGCTAGGAATATTGGGTCACTGTGTCAATCCAGAAAGTATTTCTTCTCAGAGGCTATCTTTTACATTTATAAATCTACCATTCGTCCGTGCATTGCCGTATCTGGTCGGGTGTTCCTGCTATTCAACCCGAGATTCTCGACAAAAATCAAAGAAAGATCTACAATGTAATTGATCCTGATTAGTCATCACGACTTCAGTCACTTTCTCACAGACGTGATATGGCTTCCATCTTTTTTGTTCTACAAATATTTTCATGGCAACTACTCTGAAGAGCTTTTTTCTCTGATGCCCCGACCACAGGAATTTACGCGCGCATCTAGGTTCCCCACTTTTACCGTTTAAATAGTTAAATGCAACCGCCTCATCTACTCTAATAGTTTCTTTTCTCTCACTTCCCGCCTGTGGAACTCCCTTTTGTTTACTTGCTTCACTGATAGCTACAATCTCCAAAAGTTTAAATGCAACCTGAATTGCCATCTTCTAATTCCTTAAATTCCATCCATCTTTAATTCTTTCTTCAACACTACCTGTACCCTGTTATTTCTCTCACTGTAACCCTCTGCGTACTAGTGGCGGTCCTGCCTTGCTTGGGGTGAAACACACAAACACACACACACACACACACACACACACACACACACACACACATATATATATATATATATATATATATATATAATTTAACTTTTAAACTCCTCTTGTAGGAGGGAGGGGTATGTCTTCTAATATGAGACATAGGTGTCTGTCTTCATTCCCCTTTTTTCTTCCTTAAGTTCAAAAATTGTTAATTATAGGTATTTTTATAATTTATTTTGTCTTCTTTTGTGATAGAATGAATATCATTATCATTATGTTGTTATTTTTCATCATACTTCGATTTCTACTATGGTAGCACTACCAACCAAGTCTGCGGGAAGACCTAAGGCAGGTCGTGGTGTGTTGTTATAGCTCTATTTCATGTTTTTTTCTATCTCCCCTATCATCCCTAACGTTACATAGACAAAGTTATCCTTAGTGTGTGGGCTGTACTTAACTTATTATTATTATTATTATTATTATTATTATTATTACGTCTTAGAGAATTTTTGTTTGAAATTTTTATGTATATATAAATACATATGTTTATAGATACATATATATATGTGTATGTGTATATATGTATGTATACATATATTTGTTATCCCTTTATTGTTTTATTTGTTATTATTGTCATCATTTATAATTATTATTATCTATTAATAGTATTACTAGTATTTAAGATATTTTTAAGATTGTATTTTAATAAATTATATTTTCTTATTGGGAGTTATTACTTTAACTATAGTTACATTAAATTACTACTAGTGGTTATAATGTACTTTATGTTACGATGTATGATTTATGATTTATTTTTCACCATAAATATTCCCTATAGTCGGTATATTTTAATTTAAGGGTCAATCTCTTGACGCGTTTCTAAGAATGAATATGAGTGAATATGAATACGTCGGTTTCGATCTTGCGTTTTTTTTATTATTTTAAAATCCGTTCTATCGTGATTTCCTCCTTTTTCTTTCCTTCTTTTTGTGTATTTCCTCCTTCTCTTAGGTTTATCTAATTTTTCCTGTTTCTATATTTCTATATTTTTTATTTCTAGTATTTTTAATTATTTTAACAATATTTTTAAAATTAGCATTAATTTTTAAAATAATAGTAAGATTAGTTATTTTTTCAAATTGTATTAAAATTATGATGTACAATTTTTTGTGCCGTAAATATATCCCAGTATATTTGAAATTAAATTTCATAGTTAAATTTTTCCATGTTCCTCTAAGAGAACAGTTAGTTGGTTGGAGACGCTATTACGATAAATGGTGTCAACATTTATTTCTCGTGATACTGTCTTTCCTTTTATTGTATCTCTTTGTCCTTTCTTTTTCTCTTCTTGCTTTCCATTCAGTTTTTTCTGCTTCCCCTTTTTGCTTTTTTCACTTTTTTCTTTTTGCTTTTTTCTCTTTTTTATCTTCTTTACTTTAATCAACTGTCTATCTTTTCTTTATCATTGCTTTACTCTTTCTTTGGGGTTCTTTTCGAATGAGCGAGAAATTTTCGTAAATAACCGTTACAAATGTCTATTCTAATATGGACATGTGAGCGTCTATGTAAATTAAAATAAAATAAATAAATTTGGGTGGGGGGATATTTTGAGGACCAACTGTTGTACCATTTGGGTCTGACGAGCCGCGATAATAACATCAGGACGCGGTGAAATATGTATTATCCATTGTAATAATCTAAAATCTTTTATAATATATATATATATATATATATATATATATATATATAATTTTTTCAGCATTCTTACAGGTTTCCTTTTTTATATTCTTTATTTTCAGCAAAAAGAAAACATGTAATAATACTGTAAAATTAAATAAAAATTAATAACATTTTCCTTTTCGGTTCTTTTTAACACACACACACACACACACATATATATATATATATATATATATATATATATATATATAGCCCGGCGTTGCTCGGGTGTAATGAAAGCTTTAAAACTAATCCATGGTCCTCGAGCTCAGACTCTTTGGACGTTGGCATGAAAGACTAAAAAGCAATAGTTGTTTCTAGTTAAAGCGAAACCTTAGGCTGAAAGAAAAATGAATAGATGCAAGTCAAATTTTGATTTCTTGGTATCGATATCAAATAAGTCTTTTCGTCGTAAACTGAATTTTGTAGGCTAAATAAGTCCTCTGAGTAAATGGTATCATGGCTGTGACTAAGAACTACAATTATACCTACGTAGACCCAAACCCGAAGCACAAACTAAAATAAAAGGGCTGAAAAAATACAGACATACAGGCAGATAAACACACACACACACAAACATCTTGCCTTATATATATATATATATATATTATCGATTTTCTGCACTGTTGTAAGAACTGCAACCTTGAAACTTCTGAATATCATTTTTTATGTCTTTGTCTATGAGTGTATCAAATTTGATTAAATCGGACCACTCCTTCTATAACCAGATTTTTTCGATTATCGATTTTCGATATTTATCTGGGGTACCTCGACACAAAACCTAGCTAAGAACACTCGCAGACTCTTATAGTACAACTGTGTAAATTTTCAAGAAAATCGGTTCAGCCGTTTCGGAGTCTATAGGTAACGGACACACACACACGCACACACACACACATACATACACAGGGACAAAGTTCCATTTATAAATAAGTTTAGATATATTCAAAAGATACAGTTTCCACTGATAGACTTCTAGAAATTCTTTGCAGCTCTAATAGCTAGTCCAGATTTATCAGATTTTTTCGTTAATATAACACATGCCAAAAGAAAAAACAAAAAAGTAAATATTAAATTATTCAGAAAATGTAGTCCAAAATGATTTTTATTTCTCGCCTCGTTGAGAAAGAATACAGGCGTGTCTGAAAATTTCTGATTTAAAAAATCTTTTTCATCATGCTTCCATTTCATGAATAGGCCTACTAATAATTGCTATTAATTTTATTATCAATATTGTTATTTTTGTTTTTTTATGTCTCGAATGTCTTTCACTTGCCTATTATATCTATCTACCCATATATATATATATATATATATATATATATATATATATATATATATATATATATATATATATATATATATATATATATATATATATATATATATATATATATATATATATATATATATATATATATATATATATATATATATATATATATATATATATATATATATATATATATATATATATATATATATATATATATATATATATATATATATATATATATATATATATATATATATATATATATATATATATATATATATATATATATATATATATATATATATATATATATATATATATATATATATATATATATATATATATATAATATATATATATATATATATATATATATATATATATATATATATATATATATATATATATATATATATATATATATATATATATATATATATATATATATATATATATATATATATATATATATATATATATATATATATATATATATATATATATATATATATATATATATATATATATATATATATATATATATATATATATATATATATATATATATATATATATATATATATATATATATATATATATATATATATATATATATATATATATATATATATATATATATATATATATATATATATATATATATATATATATATATATATATATATATATATATATGCTGATAGTAGATAGAAATGAGGGTTTCGTGGCAAAAAGAATGCTCCTATATTATTATCGGATTAGCGACATAATTCAGTGTGAAGCATCCACATGGAAAATGTTCATTGTGACTTTTGGTTGACTTTAGAGCAATGATTGGCAGGTAGAATAAAAAATAAAAGGAGACGGAAAAGATGAAGAAAAGAATACAGTAGAAACTGAAAAGCGAAAAGAATTTTTAAAAAGAAAAAAAGAAAGACCGAATCGAAAGGAGAAAGAAAAAAGTAAGCAAGAAATAAATTAAAAACAAGGTAAACGAAAAAAGCTACAATTTGAATTATAATAAGCGCAAAATAAAAGTAACGGAATGTAAGCCTCATACTTCATTTTTCTGTCCATGTTATTTTGTTTTCTGTTTTGTTACTCCACCTCTTCTTTGTTCAATAAAAAAAAGTTATGACGTCGTAAACAATACTAGTCACATGACCAACTGATCACAGTCATTGCATATCAGCTCTAAACACCCGTTTCTTTCTAAATGTCCATTGCCGAGAGATTATTTACGAAATGCCGTATCACGAGGCATCAAACGAACGACCATTAGCTTCATAGCCTGTAATGTTGACACCAGCACTACCAATTGTACAGGCCTGCCATGCTCGCTTACATACGATTTCGACATGCGAGGCAGATAGAATGAGCGGAGGTAGGACGGACAACGACAAAAACAAAAGCCTTTTAGCTTTGTTGCAAAGAATGAAAAGAAAAAGGGAACGAGACCCCAGGTTTATTTTAGTCGACAAACGCGCAATTATTCTTTCAATGTTCATAAATTAATAGATGAAACTATCGAATTCTTACTGTAAAAAAGGATAAAATTTACGGACTTCTTTTTATGAAAAAGTGAATTTTGAAATATTGTATTCGTTAAACAATAAAAATTATTAATAAGATGTGGATTAGAGTTGTGTCTACACTTATAGAAAGAAAGAAAGAAAGAAAGAAAGAAAGAAAACAAAAGAAAGAATGAAGACAAAAAGAAAGAAAGAAAGAAGGAAGGAAAAAATTAAATTAAATTAAGAAAACAAAAGTAAGAAAGCAAATGAAAGAAAGAAAACAAAAGAAAAAAACAGAAAGAAAAAACGCAAAAGAAAGAAAGAAAGAAAGAAGGAAAAAATTAAATTTAAAAAAAAAAGAAAGAAAGCAAATGAAAGAAAGAAAACAAAAGAAAAAAACAGAAAGAAAAAACGTAAAAGAAAGAAAGAAAGAAAGAAAGAAAGAAAGAAAGGAAAATTAAATTAAGAAAAAAAGAAAGAAAGCAAATGAAAGAAAGAAAACAAAAGAAAAAAACAGAAAGAAAAAACGCAAAAGAAAGAAAGAAAGAAATCATTTCTTTAAAAAGGAAAAAAAAAGAGTCTCCTGAATATTGAATGCGATCATTCGTTTTTTCTTGCTCAACGATCATATTTCAGAATTAGGTCTTTACGTGGTGAGATTCTAATAGCCACCCACGACATTTCACTAGTTTTACCCCACCAAGACAAACATAGAGAGGATCAAACTTGTGGCTAATTACTAAGAAAGAAAGAAAGAAATTTAGAAGGTGGCAAGATTCTGTTGAATTAATCTTCCAAGAGAGGGGATCTATTTCCCTTAAAAAGCAGTATTTTGAACTAGTGGTGTTTTATTTGAATTCAAACACCAATCTTTGATGATGGTTAGAAATATATGTCTATACCAGTCACAAGACAGGTTCTGTAAAGACTAACAGTAACAAATAATTGTTATATAATATTTACATACATGCGTGTGTAGCTGGGCAGAGTTGTATGTTTGGGTTTGTGACTGTGGGTGCTTTTTATGTATGTGTGTATGTAGGTCGAATATTTTCGAATACAAAATAAAATTGTTTTAATGATTAAAATAAATATTGATTTTGCAATAATGTAATTATGGCCATCGTCTTCCTCATCAGCATTATTTATTTTTTCGTTGTGGCGATAAAACAAACGACATTAAGAAAAACGGTTGTTGACGCTAAATTGTACTTTCATTCGAAAGAAACCAAGGTATCTAGACGTGGTTTAATGGTCAGCAAGCTTGTCTCGCTAGAATCATCACAATTGAGTAATGAGTTTGATCTTCCATGGAGGCCCCACACTCCCGACCTTGTGCCACATCCTGCTGCGCTTAGAAAATCACCATTCTAAAGAAATGTGTTGGGGTTGAGTAAAACGGGACGTTGGTCTGAGGATAAATTAAATT
Source organism: Ascarosepion bandense (assembly GCA_037127315.1). Lineage (NCBI taxonomy): Eukaryota > Metazoa > Mollusca > Cephalopoda > Sepiida > Sepiidae > Ascarosepion > Ascarosepion bandense. The sequence goes on along the minus strand of JBBBDQ010001106.1, from coordinate 584,443 downwards.
TTAGGCAAATTACTCACAATCACTACTCAGGCATTCTTGCGCTAAATTATATGATTAGGAATTACATTGTGGTGCAGTGGGTGTCGATTCGGAACCAGAAATCAGAGAGCCGAGTTCGAATTCCAGTTGACTTCCTTGCATTCACTTACTTGCAAATATCCTTGGGAAAGGTAATCCGTTTCTTCCCTCCAGTTATGGGTTAAATAACAGGACAGATTGGGTTTTATAGCCTTGGTTAGCAACCAGTCTACCGCAGAAAGTAATGGCAACCTACTGCAGAAAAATCTTCTGCCCAGTTAGTCAGTTAGTAATGTCTCCTTCGAGACATGATCGCCTAAGCGTGTATCACGCATGGTACTGAACTGACTAATGTTAGATTTGTTTATATCAGGTCTCTGGAGGGAAGAGATGAAATAATACTTTTCCTAACGGTATTTGTATGTGTTGTACGAAAAATAGAAAAAAAACATAAATAAAAAATCCTAAACAAAGAACATTTGATGTTCTTTGGTTAAAATAATTATTATATAATATTATATAATATTATATAATTATTATATTTAATAATATATATACTAGCTTTAACTCGTGTGAAAATTTCACGGTTTTCCTATTTGAAAATTCTCATGAATCTTAATTCTTCAGTTAATGACTGAGCAAAGCTCATGACAAGTTCTACAAAAATAAAATATCCAAAGAATTTCTTCAATCCCATTGTTAAATATTTGAGCTTAACAAATTTAACAAAATATTGCAATATGAATTATTTTAAGAACTAAGGAGGTACAAATTAAATTATTTAAAATAGACAACATTTTTCCATTGCACCAAAATAGCCATTAAACACTGCTGTCTTTCCTTTCTTTCTTTTTTCTTTCTTTCTCTCTTTCTTTCCTTCTTTCTTTCTTTCTTTCTTTTTCTTTCTTTCTGTTTTCGTCCTTTTTCTTCTTTCTTTATTTCTCTCTTTCTTTTCTTTCTTTTTTCTTTCTCTCTTTCATTCTTTCTTTCTTTTTCTTTCTTGATGCTTTCTTCCCTTTTCCTTTTTCTTTCTCTCTTTCTTTTCTTTCTTTCTTTTTTCTTTCTTTCTTTTTTTCTTCACCACTGTATGTTTCTTTTTTCTTTCTTTTTTCTTTTGTTCATTCTTTCGTCATTTCTCAGTATTTTTCTTGTCCGTCTCCATTTTCCTTTCTTTCTTTCTTTCTTTCTTTCTTTCTTTCTTTCTTTCTTTCTTTCTTTCTTTCTTTCTTTCTTTCTTTCTTTTTCTCACTGAACCCAAGTAGCGTTTCTGATATGTGCTTTGTTTATCAAAACGGAATAGTCCATTATTTATGAGGTATTAGCAGGAGACGTTCGACACTTCTAACTTGCCTTTTTTTTCTCATTTTCTCACTGAAACCAAGTGTAGTGTCTTTTCCTATTTTTTTCACTCGATCAGAACTCGGAATAGTCCATTATTTATGAGGTATTGATAGGACGTAACAGTTGCGCTAACTGACGAAGGAAGAGACAAGCACAATTATAATTGGATTCTCGCTACACGTGAGATGAAACTGAATTAACCTGACAACGTCTTTGATACAGAGTAAAGGACATTGTCATGTTGCAAGCTGGTATTTTTGTGTCGACTGATCTGGTGCCTATTTGTACCGCCATTTCTGAGTCGACTGGCCGCGGCTATTTAAAGAGATTTGAATAATAATTACAATTTATCTAAAATATGCTTCTTTTCTGAGTCCAATGCTTTTTCATTTCGCATGTTCTGCTCTCGACTGAGCCCGTGTCAATTTCTTTTTTGAGTGATTCTCTTTGACCTACCGAATTAGTATTAACTGCCTAATTTTATTTCTTTTTTCCAAACAAACCAAACAGCACGGTCGTCTAACCACATTTACTTACCAATTTGTATATGAAATCCGTAGTGATTGCAAAATAATCATATCACACTAGCTTCAAATTCAGAGGACAGAGAAAGAAGAAAAAATGAAATTCGCGGTCCTATCTGAAATTTTCTGCCTTTAACCGGTGAGTCGATAGGGAAAAAGAAGGAAATTCGCGAGCCTATGTGAAATTGTTTTTGAATCAATGAAAATTTCACCTTCACAGAAATTATCCGGTCAGCAAAGAAGAAGAAGGAAAGAAAGTACTGAGTCTACACGAAATTCTTTTTTATATAAAATGAGGAGAAAAAAAAATAATTAATCAGAGAAGTGTATCTGAAATCCTGTAGAAGGGTTCGTTTTTGTTCCTCGTGACCAGCGTTGAAGTATTCGCCAGTGTAAAATTACTCGACAATTATACTATCAGCTTTTAATCAACATGTAGCACTTCAAAGAAGTTTCTCCCAACAATCTAAGAAAGCTAAGCATTTCAAGCTATCACTCTTCATCTACTTTTGAACGTATGCAAACCATAGATCCCATTGATGTGCAACGAATTCTCTTACCGTTTATCATTTTTTTAAATAGTATTTCGTGTAAGAAATTTATTAATTCTTAATTAAATTTTCCTGAAACGAGATACTGATACTAATTCAAGCGTGGAAATTCGTAAACTCGTGAACTTTATTTGTTTTCTTAAAATTGCCCGTCTGTTTCTTCGTCATTATTCTTCTTCATTAATCTTCTTGAGGTGGGTAAATCACTTGTTCATTTTATCCTCTAAGCCTCGTGCCATTATTCTAATAATTTATAAGCCATCAGAATATTCAAATTGGATATAAATAGTGTTACTGAAAATAAACAATATGATATAGCAACGAAATAATTTAAAGATATCTTACTGAAATTACTTCAAGCTGAAATAAGACCATTTATCTGACCTCCGAATATAAATTTTTAAAAGACAGAGCGTAATTTGATTTAGTTTCTTCCCACGAGTCAGTTAAGTGCCATACGTGACACACGCTTGGGCGATCATGTCTCAAAAGAAACATGACTGACTGGGCAGAAGATTATCCTGCAGTAGGTTGCCATTGCTTTCTGCGGTTGCCAAGGCTATAGAATCTAATCTGTCCTGTTATTTAACCCATAACTGGAGGGAAGAGATGGATTAATACCTTTCCCAAGGATATTTGCGCGTAAGTGAATGCAATGAATTCAACTGAAATTCGAACTCGGCTCCCCGATTTGTCGTTCCGAATCGATATCCACTGCACCACAACGCACATTCCCACGAGTAGTTAGAATAAAACAAAATTCTGTCAAAATAAGCTACATGCTAGTCAACATTGAAATATGAGAATCAACGCAACATGGCGACATTTAGGTTTACGCTTCAATGTGATCTTCAAAGAACATCATGATCTGTAGATTGCTGTTTTTTACTTCTATGTCATGTGTCACATCAAGATATGGTCGACCATAGCTCTCCACAACGTCTTATCATTGTAGTCTTTAGCAGCGTTTATACTTCTGACAACGTCCGTTCCAACATCTGTTAAGGCAATCCCTTTTTTCTTCGATATGTCCTGTGAGAGTTAAATTCTCCAAACCATCCTTCCTCGTTGCATTCAACAAATTTCAGCTGCTTGTTTCTTATTCTAAGTATAAATGACTTTTTTGATTCTATTTCCCTTAAGAAGTTTTCGTTACTTACGTACTCTGGCAACTTCTTCTGGCAACTTCTTGTTACTTTATTAGTTTTCCCTTATTCTGGATTGCCTCAATCCATAATTGGATCCTTATTCTGGATTGCCTCTATCCATAATTCGATGCCATACAACAATGTGTACGTGTGTGTGTATGTGTGTGTATGTTGAGAAAGACACAGAAAGAGAGAAAAAGCAAGAGAGAGAGAAAAGACTTCTGAAATGCTTGGCAAACAAATCTCATATAAAACTGCCATTACATTCAATGCAATCCTCGCCGTGTGTCTCCTTTTGTGGCATGTCTGTGAGTACTCTATTGTGACCTCTCCTGTGTCACACTAGATTTGTCCGTAGTTGGGATCATCGAATCAGTGGGAACGATCCTTTCATTTAGCTATATAGTATGTGCTTTGCTAGGGCGACATACAGTATTGAATTCAGAGTTGTCTTTCTCCTAGACCGGTTACTACCCAAGGCTACAGAACCACTTCTGTTTTTTATTCACCAATAGCTGGGGGGTGAAGAGATGGATTCATACCTTTTCCAACGGTATTAGCACGTAAGTCAAAACAATGAACTTGACTGAAATTCAAACTCAGCTCTTCGACTCCTCAATCCGAGTCTCAATCCATTACTCAACCTTTCTAGTAAATATTAATACAAGGTAACCAAAAAAGTTCCGTCCGTTTTTTAAGGAAAAAAAGAAAACGCTTCACAGTATGTGTAACTTATATTTACTCTTCGAAGTAACCGCCATCGGCATCCAGCACCTTCTACCAACGTGTCTCCAGCTGTTCAATGCCCTTGCGGTAGAACTCGGGGGGTTTTGATGCAAAGAAGTCAGTGAGGGCTTTGCGCAAGTCTGCTTCATTGGTGAAGGATTTTCCCACGAAGATGATTATCCAGGGAGTGGAAGAGGTGGTAATCGGATGGCGCAAGGTAAGGTGAATAAAGTGAATGGCACAAAGTCTCCCGCTCAAGTTGCTGTATGGTATCCCTGGCCACTCGCGAAACATGCGGCCTGGCGTTGTCATGGAAGAAAAGCACACCTTTGTGATTCACCAGTGCTGGCGCAATGCCTGTTGCACACATTTCAATTGCTGCGAGTATAGGTCTCCAGTGACCGTTTGACCCGATGGTAGCAGTTCATAATGAACCACTTGAAGACCTGTCCACCAGACAAAAAGCATAATCTTACGTGGGTGCATAGGCTATCTTGCGGTGTGGGGGACAGCATCCTGAGGAGACAACCAATGTCTGGAATGATTGTGAGTTTCATACAGAAACCACTTTTCATCACTGGTAAGCACTCGATTAAATAAGCATGGGGTACGGTGGCGAGAAAGCAGCGATACGCAGGCTGCCACTCGTTGTCCCTTGTGGACCTCCAACAGCGTTTGCGGAATCCACTTGCTCAGTTTGTACGTCTTAAATAGGCGGTGCAGGTGAAGTCTAACTGCTTCACCGGAAACGTTGAACTGTCTTGCAAGTTCACCTAACGTTAGACTACTCTCCTCTTCAATGGCCGCCTTCAGGACTCCGTGATTCAAGACTTGTGGTCGTCCACTGCGAGGCTCATCATGAAGAGACTACTCTCACGACTTGAATTTTTGAAACTGACACCTTGCAGGAAGTTCATCCACAGCACTACCCACAAACGCTTGACATATGCGGCGACTTGATGCAGCTGCTGATAAGCCCATTGTGAAGTCGTAAAGCAAACAGCCCCGAATGAGATCACAACTGCCCGGCTTATAACTGATGCGCGTGTTTTATATAACGTCTGATGTTCCTACTTCCGGCTGTCCGAATTTGAAAACAATTGCTACACGCATTTCGTATATATTTCAACTTCATTCAATAACTAATCAAAAAACGGACAGAACTTTTTTGGTTTCCTTGTAGATATCATCATATACTTGTTGACAACACAAGTATCATCGCATCATCCACACACACACAATAATAAAAAGGAAAAAATTGAACGACGACCATGCTTACAACATGCTAACCGTATTCGGTACATAACAGATAACACTACTCCACATTATACATAACACTACATAGATTCGGACACACGTAAAATAACTTTTATCCTCGAAAATGGTTAAAAATATAACCGAAAGCGCTCAGATAAACAAAACATTTGGACGATTTTTATATAATTTATGTCCTCAAAAGAAAGAAATCATATAATCACATGAAACATTACATAAAAAAAACTTAATCATCACAGCTTGCTTGTCATTTTTAATGAAACAAAAATAAAAGAGAGATTGCTGCCCAAATATACAAGCTTCATATATATATATATATATATATATATATATATAAGTATCGAGGCAGTAGATAATTTTCTAAACATATACTGCTCATGATTAAACATAATAGACATTCATTGACTGTTATATTTAACAATATATACATATATATATATATATATATAATTTCACGGCTTCTGCTCCGATGAACTTAGCAAACTGGTGCCCCCTATATATGAATTTACTCGAGCTACAAGATTAGCAACTAGGTTCCACCCTTTTACGGTGAAACCAATACATTGTAAACGCAAATTCTACTCCTCAGCTTCTTTTTTCGCACTTCCCGCCTGTGGAATTCCATTCCATTTACTTGCTTTCCCGACAGCTATAATCTCCAAGAATTTAAATGTAAAGTCAATAGTCATCTCCTATCTCACTAACCTGCATCCTCTCTCTCTCTCTCTCTCTCTCTCTCTCTCTCTCTCTCTCATGCTCCTTTCTCCGTTCACTCCACTCTAATACATATTCTCATTCTTCTCTTACGCACTTCCTGACACCTCCTATAGCCTGTCACTCTTTCTCATAACTTTCCTCGTATGTAACACCCTGCAAAATAGTGGCAATAAAATGCCTGACTTGGGGCGATATGATTATAATATATATATATATATATATATATATATATATAATAAAAGATTTTAGATTATTACAATGACTAATACATATTTCACTGCGTCCTGATGTTATTATCGCGGCTCGTCAGACCCAAATGGTACAACAGTTGGTCCTGAATTATATTACTCCGTTAAATTAAATAAATGAATTCAACATTGAGTTCTCTTGAGTTCGTCTCTATCGGAATTTACCTGGATTGTATACCAAGTATGCTAGTGTGCTAGTGTGCTATGTTATATATATATATGGTGTAAGTCAAGTCGCGACTGTGTAAGATCATCACTTGCACTGAAACTTTAATTTTTCACTCATTCTAAATATCATCACTACGTCGCTCAGACGGTTTTTAAGATCTGCAGAAATCTTGTAATTCTCCCCACCCTCCGCAAATGCTGACATGACCGTCTTCCAGTTGCAGCTTGCCTTTCTGGATGCTGGCTGTGAGAATACCTTGTGAGTCCGCTGGTTGATGGACACACTTTGTGGAAGATTGCACATGTATGATCATCGGGGGTGTCATATTAGAAGTTCGCATCATGATGACTCCGCATTTGGCGATCTGATGTGAGTTTTTCAAAGGTGTCTATATCTTTGGTGAATACAAAATAAAAATAATTTTCTTTTCTACACTATTTTCAAATTCGTAAGTATGTGCGAAAAATGTATTCTAACCAATAGAAAAAAGGATTGACTCCGTACTGAAAGAAAGAGACTAAGGCAAATTTCATGAGCCCGTGTGAAATATTTAATAACCAATGAAAGAGGAGCGATTTACAAATTCACAGAAAATAACAAATTGAATTTTCAATTATCTTTGTCATACTTCTTGCCACCCTCAAATGTCGACACAGCTCCAATGTAACGGAAATTTTAGGCCGCTCGGAAACAACTGTCCCAGTGACACACGTTCTCACTCCCTCACCTTCTCGCATGCAATTTTCTTTATCTCTCCTTCTTCCTCTTCACCTACTCGCTGTCTACAACAGAAAAGAGGAACAAAGACTTTACTACTGTTTGTTGATATACACAGCGAAACAGACTTATTTCGCTAAAAAAAAAAAACGAACTCTTAATTCTTTAGACTCCTTACTACACTTTCTCTTGGAACATTTTCACAGTTTAATAATTTCATACATACAAATTGATGTTATGCTATTCGATTATTAAATTTTCACTTATTTATACAAACGAGGCAGGTTTATTCTTTTCAACCTTCTGATAATTTTAAATTGTGGGGAGTTCCATTTTGTTTGGCACAAGGCTAATTTAATGAACACAATCGAGCTCTCTACATATCTATATGCGTCTTTTTCTGGATGTCATGAAGATTTTTTTTATTGCGTTTGCAGGGCTTACACTATGGTCCTTTTTTCCATGTGCTAACTTTCCAAACATAACCTATTTAGGCATGCGTATGTCTTCAAGTCGGACAAGGTGACCAGACCATCTAAATCTTTGTCTTATAACCATGGACTCAATACATACATACATACACACGCATTCATAATTATAGCAAATCATCTTTTTACATAGCTTGAGTTGACGCTTACTTTAGCGATGTAAGTTTGTTTTTCATTCACTGTTGTAAAGTTTGAATATAATTTTGCCAGATTTGTTTTCAGAAGGAATGTTTCTAAATAAAACAACCTTTAACCAAACGCACTCTGCAAGTGAACGAGTTTATTCAAAAGGTGAGACTAAGAGTTGAAGAAGGTGCCTTTCTTCTAAGCCAATGACAGGCAGGCATTAAATAAAAACGGACTAATTAACACCTGTCCGTTTGTTAACAATTCATCCGGATGTCCTTTTTTAAGAATAGCATCACGAATATGGAAGCAAAAGTCAGCCAATTCAAATTTACTCGCTTTTTGGCGCATCAAGTTGTCTTTTCCACTCCTATATTCTCTGTCATTTTCATATTTTCTTTTCTTTTTTTCTTTTTTTTTTTACATTTCTTTTCTTCTTTTTTTTCGGCGAAAGGGCACAGCTAATTAGTCCTTCCTTTCTATTGTAATGCATTTCACGCCTATTTTAAACGTAAATTAACAAAACATATATGCATACATATTTGCTTATATATGCGTGTTTACACATATATTTATATATGGATGATAATATATATATAATTATACACACACCCACATATAATTAATTAATTAATATTAAGTTAATTTGAATGTCTAATGTATCATAAACTGCAAATAGCTAAAAGCAATGACTATATCTATTTACTTAAAGCCCTTATAGAAATGTATTTCTATAAAGATAAAATTATCCATCGCATAAACGGACAGTTTCAGATTAGATGATATTACATTTTAACGTTAAAAATACTTAGTTGGAGTCAAATTTAACGTTATACATACATATACATATACATACATATATATATATAGTGACGTGAATTAATAAACATACATATGAGGAAGATGTACATATGTATAGTATTTTTATTCAGTTCTTAATAAAACAGTGCTTAATGTATGAACAGAGCTGTATTATATATATATATATATATATATATATATATATATATTAATAAAATAAATACATATACTACGTCTATGGCACGACATATGCATCTGATGATTGCGTTATGCAATCATCAGCTGCATATTTCAAACTGACAGTTTAATAGATTTGAATTTAAGTTTACTTGATGTTCATGGGAATTAAATCTTATTAAGTTAGCACCTTTTTAATAACAAGATTAAAATTTTAAATATTCTACTGTTACATGTGGATAAAAATTTGAAATTTAAATTTAAAATCTGAAATTTAAATCAAAATAAAAAATTAAAAATAATAAAATGCAGGGAGAAGAAATCGAAGGGGCGTAAATCATGAAACTTAAAAATTTAAATATTCACATATTACTAGCAGATAAAAAATGTAGAGAAAATTAAAATTTTAAATAAAAAGAAAAGAAAAGAAAAGAAAAATAGAAAGAAAATGTAGGGAAAATTAAAATTTTTAATAAAAATAAGATGAAATACAATAAAAACAAATTAAATATATACTACCGGCCATAATTATTAGGACACCCCAGTGTTTTAAAAAAATGATGTATTTCATACCATTTTTTAAATATTTATTACCAAGTGAATAATTATAAATGAAAATAGAATGGTTCTTTTGTTAATATTGCACAATAACATGTGCATCAAATGAATTTATAAATATTTAATAATTACTTATATTGCAGTTTCATCACTGATAGAATGAAGAAAATTTACGGTGATTCGAACGAGTTCATCTTTGCTTCCTTGCCTTGTAAAATTTTATAAAGTAATAATATTAACAAAAGAACCATTCTATTTTCATTTAAAATTATTCTCTTAAAAATAGCATGAAATACATCATTTCTTTTAAAAAACTAGGGTGGCTTAATAATTATTGTCAGTAGTGTATATATATATATATATATATATATATATATATAGCATTAATGTAAACATATACACACTTATTTGTGTTACAAACACGAGTTGTGTAACCACTTAAAGTCGTAGGGTATTCTCATATACTGCAGTCGTAGTATGCCTTTGGTAAAATGGCCTGGAAGAGTCTTGCTGTTTGACAACCAATGTTGTCGGATCCTATCCATCGTGCTGTTCACACATAGCTAAGGAGAGAAAAAAAATGGATCCATTACTTATCTGAGGGCTATTTTTTGCGTAATTTAATATAAAAGACCCGATTGAAATTCGAACTCAAAACTACAATTTCTCATCTTTTACACCACCGCACATCCACAAATATGCATACCCGACGAAACTTTTTTATTTATCAATTCATGTCAAACCTTATGATAGTTAATAGTCGTATTCGAAATCAATGTCACATTTTTATTTCTACTTTAATTAGTGTGTATTACATGTATCGGTCTGCTTAACAGAGAAAGCTTATAAAAGAAAATGTGCTTTCCAAGCCTGACTGAACTGTGGCGTTATCCGTAGCATAAAGCATGCTGGATTAAAACGGTGTTTTCTTCTACAAAAGTGGAGCGCAAGTTCGATCCCTGCTGCAGAATGCATTCTTTTTATTTCTTTTCCAGTATCTTCGTTTCACTGTTTTTCCTGCTTTGTTTCAAAATATTTTTTTTTTTTGCAGAATAATTTAATTTTTTCTCCTTTTTTTTTTTGTTATATTAAGTTTATAAATATATTACTGTTGAATTTAAAATTGATTTTTGTATTGTAAAATATTTAATAGCATTGTAATTCGTCTATGTGTGTCCCCCCCCCCACCACTCCTTAGTCCACATGGTATCGCAAAAAGAATATGCATTGCTGGAAATACCCAAATAAAAACAGAAGTCCTCTTTGAGGAAGGACGAAATTTCAAAGAAAATAGCTTCTGTTTACTGAGTATTTTATGCTTTCTCTTTTGCTAGTTACTCCTAACTAGGGGAAGTGACTTTTTTCTCTTTTTTTTTTACAGGACTACTTCTTTGAACTTATACTAAGTCTTTACTTACTTAATATTTGTTCTTTCTTTCTTCTACCCCCCACCACTTTTTTTTATATACGGGATGTTAGCAACCCGGTAGGATAAAGAAAAATTAAAAACCTACAAAGGCCGGAGGAACTCTTAATGAGTCACCGGCCAGCTAACTAGAGTTGGTGTCTTAATAAACCATCGTGGACAAGGCAACAGGATACCACTTCACTATCTCTATCCTGCGTAAAATCATGGCTATACAACGAATACATATTAAACTTAACGGCGTGAAGGTGGTTGCTCCCCAAAAGAGCAATTCCTCGCCCACTAAGGACCGACATGTGCAACACCTGACCGTCTTAGCAACAACGGCGTAAAGGGGACAGTTTTTGCCAAAATATGTCCCTCGCCCGGGAAGGAACGATATGAGCAACAGGTATCTCTGGACCGTTACCCTACGACTATGCGCAACAAAGAAAGGATTACCATGAGAACACGGAACGTCAGGACGTTAAACAGCTGTGGACAACTAGAGAATGTCAAACAGGAAATGAACAGGCTAAAAATTAATATTCTGGGAATATGCGAAACCAGATGTCCAAATAATGGCGACTTCAACAGCGACAACCATAGGATAATATACGCCGGAGGCAAAAATAATGAAAAAGGAATCAGCTGAGTACTGGACAAAGAAATGAAGAAATGTGTTTTGGGATACTGCCAGTTCTCCGACAGAGTTCTCCTGGTCAAACTGAAAGGGAGACCGTTCAACATAGCAATTCTAGTCATATATGCACCAACAACACAAAGCACCGAGGAAGAAATAGAATCTTTTTACTCTACTCCAAGGCCAAGGCTCAATGTAAAAGCCAAGAAATCAGGATCATCATCTGAGATTTGAATGCCAAAGTAGGCAAAGAGAGGGAAGGTATGACAACTGGAAACTTTGGTTTAGGAATCCGCAACGAACGAGGAGAAAAATGGGTGCAATGGTGTATAGCAAATGACCAGGTAATAACTAACAACTGGTTTCAAGAACACCCACGACGTCTATGGACATGGAGAATCCCAGAGGGTGACACAAAAAAAAAAAAACAGATAGACTACATAACCATTAACAGCAGATTCAGAAATTCAGTGGCTCAAAGCAAAGCCTATCCAGGTGCTGACTGTGGAAGCGACCCCGTCCTAGTCATCTGCAAATTAAAAGTGAAACTCCGGAGATTGAAGAAACCTAATGCAGCACCAAAACTGAGACACAACACACTTGTGGATGACCTCAAACTACAGAAAAAATACACTAACAACGTGAAAACCAAATACGAAGAACAAACTAGTAAAGAACGCTCAAAATGGGACTCGCTAAAGGAAGCAATACTGACATCAGCAAACAACATTGCCCCAAAGGAAAATAGGCGCAGAAAGAAAAACGAGAGGATGACGGAAGAGATTCTGAACATGATGCAAAGGAGGCAGAAAATTATATCAAGACATGGAATGGAGTACAGGGAACTACACAAGGAAATAAGAGGAAAATGTAGACAGGCTAAAGAGAAATGGCTCAATGACAAATGTGCAGAAGTAAAGAGATTGAGCAGGAATAATAAAGCAGACGTGCATAAAGAAATAAAAGAACTGACAGGACAAAAAACCTGCTCTTCAACAGGATGTATAAAATCGAAGGATGGAATCTTTTCATTTTGGAGAAAGGAAATATGCCAACGATGGGAAGAATATATAAAAGATATTTTCCACGACAAGAGGGAGCAACCAATAATACACAAAGATGAGGACGGACCGGAAATTTTAATCTGAAGTGGAATCTGCAGTAGCTAAACTGAACAGAAACAAAGCAGCAGGACCAGACGGCATAGTCATATAGCTGCTGATAGCCCTAGAAGAATTTGATATAGAAAAAATTACTGAAATAATAAATGAAATTTATAATAGTGGGGTTATACCAGATGACCTCAGCAAGTCTATCTTCATAGCATTACCTAAGAAGCCAAGAGCAAACGAGTGTGAACTTCACAGAACCATCAGTTTAATGAGCCATATAACAAAATTGATCGTCCGAATTCTGATGAATAGAGCGAGAAGCAGAATCAGGCCAGAGATAGGACAAGAACAGTGTGGTTTTGTTAAAGACACGGGAACAAGGAATGCTATATTTATGATTAGGATGATCTACGAAAGGGCAAAACAAATGAAAAAGGACTTATACCTGTGCTTTATCGATTATGCGAAGGCGTTCGACAAAATACGCAACAAAGAACTGATGGAGATGCTCGGCAGCCTGGACATATTTGGGAAAGACTTGAAAGTAATCAAGAATCTTTACTGGCAGCAAACCGCTTGCATACGGACAGGTAATGAATTGAGTAGATATACAAAGATAGAAAGGGGCGTAAGACAAGGATGTGTCTTTTCACCAGATCTGTTCAACTTGTACAGCGAGAATATTTTGAGGACCCTAGAAGTTATGCCTGGATTCGTCATCGGAGGCCACAATTTAAACAACCTAAGGTATGCAGATGATACAGTGCTGATAGCAGACACAGAAAGGAAACTACAAGACCTCCTACCGAAGGTAGCTGAAGAAAGTAACAAGAAAGGACTAGAAATAAACTGCACGAAAACCGAATACATGGTCATCAGTATAAAGGGCAGCCCAATATGCCAAATACAGGCCGGGGATACCAGAATCAAGCAGGTACAAAAATTTAAATACCTGGGAAGCGTTATAACAGAAGACGGAAAATGCGACACAGAGATCCGAAGGCGAATTGGCATGGCGAAGGAAGCATTCCAGAAGTTTAGTAAGGTATTAAGAAACAGGATAATTTCGCTAGAAACAATGAAGAGAGTACTGGATTGCTATGTGATGTCCATCCTTCAATATGGCAGCGAAGGAGAAACTTGAAACAAGTGGTTCTACAGAAGGATGCTGCGAATATCATGGATTGAGCATGTGAGCAATGATGAGGTCTTGGAAAGGATGGAAACAAAAAGGAAATTAATACTGAGCATCAGGAAAAGACAGTTGAAGTTCCTGGGACACGCAATGAGGAAGGAGGGCTTGGAGAATCTGATGCTAACAGGCCAAATAGAGGGGAAAAGAGACAGGGGAAAGCAACGGATAACATATTTGAATGACCTAATCAGGTGGATGACGGAACGAGGCTTGCATGGTGTAACAGGAGAAGGCGTGCTCAGAGCCACCAGGGATAGGCAAACGTGGAAAGCCATGATCGCCTAAGGGACAGGGCGCATAGAAGAAGAAGAATGTATAATATCCTGCGTCAGTTGGTGCCAAATGCTGTCAAGTACCGAGTGACTGTGTGACCTTGACTGAATCATACTCTGGTCAAAGTGGTGACTCAGTCTGATCGTATATGGAAGTAACAACAGATTCAGAATGGTCAATGTTTTTTTAGGTATTCCGTTAACAAAACCGTTGTCACCCACGCTTTCTGATTGTGCTTTCAGAACAGATAATTTTCCTGTTTTGTTTTTCGGAGCACGTGCTGTTTTTGCTCTGTACGCTAAAGTGCGTTTTATCATATGACCTGTAAAAATGCCATCTACTTCCAGAATTCATATGTCCGTTTATTATTCGTTCGGTAGTTCGTGATTTTTATTTAATAAATGTTAGGTTCTTTTTCAGGGTCCGGTTTCGTTGTAATTGAAAACATTTTTCTTTTTTTTTTAAATCACTTTACTGCAACCAAGGCGATAAAGCCACTAAGATGCAAGGGGTAACTGGCAGTGAAATAGAACGAGAAGAAATAACTAAAATGTGAGAGCCACTAATAAAGAGAGATAAACGACAGCAAATCTCAACAGCAGCAGTCAAGCGAGACAGCAGGAAGTTTAGGTATTCTGTGACCACATCACCCCTTACATTTGCCACCTTTATTATTATGTGTGGGGTGCAGTTGAGCGAGAGACCAACAAAACTCCTTGTAACACCAAAGATGGACTACAGGCAAGGATTATAGCAGCATTCACCAACTTAAACAAGGAGACTGTCCGGAAGATTTGCAGGAGATTCCGAAATCGACTGAAAGCCGTGGTCGACGCCAATAGCAATTTTATTGAATACAATTACTGTTTATTTTTTCAAGATATTTTTTCGTTATATATAATATATCTGTTAAGATGAGATCTCAGAGTTATTTAAATTTTTGTTAAATTTAGACAACAATTTATCTCTCACACTATATATATATATATATATATTAATCCCCCCCCCAAAAAAATGAAGAGTATATAGGTAAAATCCAAAAAAACAGATCCTATTAATATTAATTTTATTAATATTAAAAATGATCCAGGTGGAGGACCCGATCTAAATTGTATTATCTGTTTACAGATCCAAATATGTATATTATATCAATGAATTTCGAAAAATTTATTGATATATATATACTAGCAGTATAGCTCGGCGTTGCTTGGGTGTAATGAAAGCTTCAAAACTTATCCATGATCCTGAAGCTCAGACTCTTTGAACGTTGGTACGAAAGACTAAAAGGCAATAGCTATTTCCAGTTAAAGCGAAATCGTAGACTGATAGAAAAATGAATGGATGTAAGTCAAATTTTGATTTCCTGGTATCGATATACAATTTTTTTTTCCGTCGTAAACTGAATTTTGAAGGCTAAATAAGTCCTCTGAGTAAATGGTATCATAGCTGAGACTAAGAACTGCAATTATACCTACTTAGAGCCAAACCCGAAGCAAAAACTAAAATAAAAGGGCTTAAAAAAATACAGACATACAGGCAGATAAACAGACACACACACAAACATCTTGCCTTTTATATATATATATATATATATATATATATATATATATTATCGATTTTCTGCACTATTATAAGAACTGCAACCTTGAAACTTCTGAATATCGTTTTTCATGTCTTTGTCTATGAGTGTATCAAATTTAATTAAAATCGGACTAATCCTTCTATCACCTGATTTTTTCGATTCTCGATTTTCGATATTTATCGGGGGTACCATGACACAACACTTAGCTAAGAACACTCGCAGACTCTTATAGTACAACTGTGTAAATTTTCAAGAAAATCGGTTCAGCCGTTTCGGAGTCTATAGGTAACGGGGACACACACACACACACACATACACACACAGTTCCATTTATAAATAAGTTTTAGATATATATTGTTTGCGTGTCTGTTTGTTCAAGAAAGAGAGAAAAAGAGAAAATGATATATCATTTTTATATACGAGAACAAATTCGGTAAAATTGATGAAAAAGTAGAAAAAGTTTTCATATCACGTGTTTCTTCCGATGAATTCCTAAACGAAAAAATACTCCCATCTGTCATATAGTGTATGGGTAGGTATTTGAAGGCTATCACAATGGGTTTAGTATAATAAAGAAAGGTAAAGAAGGTGTTAGGTATTACCTATTTAATATTCATTAATATTTCGAGATCAGAATCTCTTCTTCAGATTGAGAGGAGAGCTTGATTTCAAGTCCGAAATATCTCGAAGTATCACGAAATATTAATGAATAATAAATAAGTAATACCCAACAACTTCTTTATCTTCCTTTATTATACTAAAATAAAATGCTTCACATACCTACCCATAAACTTTATATACACAATGCTTCAAGCAAATTACAAAACTCTCTTATATATATATATATTAAGAGACAACGAACCTACCAAGGTTTCACCTAACGGATCTTCAGAGAAGGCAGACTTTTTAGCGTGTATATTATCATTTTACACGCCCAATAACTGAGAGTGTTCTAATTCATTGCTGAATGAACGATGCGTATTTGCTAGAGTAGCTACTGTTTTTCAAAGTCTACCATTCTTCCAGAGCGCTCAATCAGGGTGTGAGAGCGTAAATAGTCATCCGCAGACAGATCTTTTCGCTGTATCACAGCTCATCAGTATGGTTAGACAGCCAATTGGTTTTTACCAGGATTGAAACCAGACCGAATTGGCGTCAGTCAGCGATTCTACCTATGAGCTCTGGGCGCTCGGTAGAATCACTTTTATATATATATATATATATATATATATATATATATATATATATATATATATATATAGTGATTCTACCTATGAGCTCTGGGCGCTCGGTAGAATCATTTTTGTATATATATATATATATACAAAAGAAAGCAGTTTGATGGTAACATCTCAAAAGAGATCATATTAATATTGTTTAAAATTAAATATTAAAAATGATCCAGCCAAGAGGACTCAATATAAATAAATTCATTTATTAACAAAACCAATATATATATATATATATATATATATATATATATATATATATACGTAAAAGTGTACGCTTTTGCAAGCGCTTGTCAACCTCTATAAAACTTAGCAATAGTTGAAGCTAGCAGTCGTTGTTGTTACTATGTTCTCATCACCTAATAAGTAGTGTCCGTATAAGTTGGTTGTTAGTAAGAGGTTACAGCTGTGAGTGGGTTACTTTTCTATTTCTTGACTAAAGACTGTCATAAGTAATTGCTTACACTTGTCTAAGCACATAATTGTAGATAATAAACGCAATTATACCTATAATTAATATACTGGAAAAAACTCAAAAGAGAACATAAATTCTAGCATGCTGTTAAATTGCTACTCTTCATTGCATATAGAAACAGCATATCATTTGTTCGTTTTTTTATCTTCAGAAAAGCGAATGAGAAATTGGTTTGGTGTGTACAAAGGCATTTTTAAAAGATTAAATTTAAAAATTGATGAAAGAATAAGAAAATTCTGAATTACCTACAATCAAGTCAACTGTTAATTTTAACCAAATTCCACCGAATAACTACCATTTATATAAGAGAATGGCAACCCGTGAAGATGGAGATGATAATCCAAAAGGTATTATCTAATTAATATAAATTATCAATTAGATAGAAATAGAGAGCTCAATGGATATTATTCAAAGCAAATATATTGAGAAGAAAACTCAACACGTAATTAGACGATTATAAATCCATAACATATTTCAGCAATATAAAGAAAAATCCCACCATTGCCTTGTTTAGACCGTAGATAAATTCTGGATTTATAACCGTCTAAATATATGTTCAGTTTTCTTTTCTCACTCTCTCTCTCTCTCTATATATATATATATATAGTGATGATCCACGTATACTGTCTTATTAATATGTATAGGAAAAACTACTAAAAGGTTGTAAGTTTAAAAATGTATTTTTTTGACAGTATTTATTTATTTCTATTATTATATTTGATATTTCAGACCGTCCTCGGCCTTTCATCAGAAACAAATGATTGGAAACAAAGGATGAGCCTCTTCACCTGTTCAATAGACGTGGGTGGAGTGTGAACCGGGCGAGAGTTTAGTCTATCTACTTCAATTGAAAAAAAGTGAGAAGATTGGAAAAGAGAAAACCGGAAACCGCATCCTAAACAGGAAACAAGGGAAGAGCTTCTTCACCTGTTCAATAGACGTGGGTGGAGTGTGAACCGGGCGAGAGTTTAGTCTATCTACTCCAATTGAAAAAAAAAAAGTGAGAAGATTGGAAAAGAGAAAACCGGAAACCGCATCCTAAACAGGAAACAAGGGATGAGCTTCTTCACCTGTTCAATAGACGTGGGTGGAGTGTGAACCGGGCGAGAGTTTAGTCTATCTACTCCAATTGAAAAAAAAAAGTGAGAAGATTGGAAAAGAGAAAACCTGGAAACCGCATCCTAAACAGGAAACAAGGGATGAGCCTCTTCACCTGTTCAATAGACGTGGGTGGAGTGTGAACCGGGCGAGAGTTTAGTCTATCTACTCCAATTGAAAAAAAAAAACAGCCTTGCTCGGGGTGATATGATTAAAAACAAAAAAATTTAATTTAAATTAGAAACGTATTTCGCGAGAGCGTTCGTGGAGAGATTGTTTACATCACGTGACGCAGAAAGCGACAGATTTTTAAAAATATTTATCAACGTAAACCGATCTTTAATAATACTTATAAATTTTGTTTTAGAGAAAAAATTTTTAAGTGTATCTAATAAAAATATTTAACTATTGAAATATTTATAAAGAATCAGAACAACCAATATTCCCCCATAGCCCAACACTTCAATCAACCGGGACACACATTAGAAAACTGTAAATGTTTACTAATAGACTCCGATTTTCGTTCTACACACTAACGCAGAAAGAAAGAAAAATACTGGATTTTAAAATTAAATACACACAGGCTAGGGTTAAACAGACACTTAGGTGTTTTGAATCTTTATAAATATTTCAATAGTTAAACATTTTTTAGATACACTTAAAATTTTTTCTCTAAAACAAAATTTATAAGTATTATTAAAGATCGGTTTACGTTTACAAATATTTTAAAAAATCTGTCGCTTTCTGCGTCACGTGATATAAACAATCTCTCCACGAACGCTCTCGCGAAATACGTTTCTAATTTAAATTTTAAAATCATTTGTTTCTGAAGAAAGGCCGAGGACGGTCTGAAATATCAAATATAATAATAGAAATAAATAAATACTGTCAAAAAAATACATTTTTAAACTTACAACTTTTTAGTAGTTTTTCCTATATATATATATATATATATATATATATATATATATATATATATATATATATATATATATACTAGCAATATAGCCAGGCGTTGCTAGGAGGTAATGAAAGCTTTTATATATATATATATTATCGATTTTCTGCACTATTGTAAGAACTGTAACCCTGAAACTTCTGAATATCGTTTTTCATGTCTTTTGTCTATGAGTGTATCAAATTTGATTAAAATCGGACCAATCCTTCTACAACCCGATTTTTTCGATTATCGATTTTCGATATTTATGGGGGGTACCTCGACACATATCCTACCTAAGAACACTCGCAGACGCTTATAGTACAACTGTGTAAATTTTCAAGAAAATCGGTTCAGCCGTTTCGGAGTCTATAGGTAACGGATACAGATACACACAGAGAGAGAAAGTTCCATTTATAAATAAGTTTAGAGATAGATAGATAGATAGATAGATAAAGAGAGAGAGAGAGAGAGAGAGAGGTGTTTGCGTGCGTGTGTGTGAAAGAAAGAAAGAAAGAAAGAAAGAAAGAAAGAAAGAAAGAAAGAAAGAGGAAACGTCTCCTGTCGTAACATCTGTGTAGGTCAGTGAGACGCAGCAAGATATTGCAATAAATCTTGTTTTGATTGAAATGTTTATTTAAGTATTCATTTAAGTATTTCTCTCTACTTTATTTCACACGACACATATCTGACCAATAGGAACTAAAGCAAATCATAATATACCAGTATTATGTGTCTCTGACGCAGCTTTATTAAAAGTGAAACATGTTCGATTGTTATACGTTTCCTATTTATTCTTTATTTTACTATCTTGTCGGATTCCGATACATACAACTCATCATATGTTGGTATGTCAATAAGTAAAAAGTAGTTTTTAATAACATATCAAGTTTTCTAACTACGATAATGCTTAAAGAAGATAGATAGATAGATAGATAGATAGATAGATAGATAGATAGATAGATAAAACCCATACATACATACATACATACATACATACATACATACATACATAGATTAAAACCCTCTGTTCATGCATTTACTTTTATAAAGAAACTCAGTACAAAGTAGAGTCTGATATTGTAGTTTTGTTATTACAATGGTTTATAAAAGCACACTACACAAAAATTTCATGTTTCATAACAACATTGTTCTTCTTCAGGTGATATTTTTAAAAATAAGTGTTGAAAATCATTTATTTTAGAAAATATAAGATAAATTAATGTTTATTCCGAAAATTAAGGAGGGGTGGTTGAAGGAATTTAAACAATATGATTGTAGGTGTGTCAATATTGCTCGATCAAAAGTGAGAATTAGGTTGAATTAAGGAGTTGAAAATTTGAGTCGCGTGGAGAACAATGTAGTTTAATGTCAAAACAACACACTTTTTATTTTGTCTGGGTAAGATACATACTAGGATCATACATCATTTAATTGAGTACACAATAATTTTTAACAGCAGGTTTGATTGTAGGTTTTTTAAAATTATTTTACCAAAATTAATTAGCCACACAATACTTATTTAGTTTTCATAACTCCAATATACCTTAGTATACCATAATTACTTAATTCTATTTTTGTAACTCTATTTCCACGTAAATATACTTTTTGATTTAATACAGTGAGGGAAATTGTTACTAGTGGTATTGTTAATTTTGCAGATTACTATATGAGTGGAAAGAAAAATAAGCATAATAGACGATAAAAGTGTTTATTGTAGATCGCAATATGAACGCGGCTAAGAAATTGTGAAAAAAATATATATTGCAAATTTTAAAAATCCTGGAAACTCGCTGGAAAGTGAATTGATCAAAACATTTTTGCAGATGTAAAGCGACAGGTCAGATGGGATCATCATGTTGTCGGCCATTGTGTGATATAAAGTGGAAGCTTTTGCAGCTAGTAAAATAAAAAAAATAAACTTTAACTAGAATACTGTTTCAGGCTTGTCATAAACTTTTGATGAGGTTAGGTAAGGTTAAATCCTCAAAATTATTCCTGAGAACAGATTCTAAAGTCAGAAAAATAGATGATGTAATTGAGAGGAAGAAGACAAAAAGACATTACGCCATGTGAAGTGTTGATATTTCATTCGTTGAGCCATAACCCTCTCTTAAATCGTGTAGGTGGAAAATAATCTCATTGGTCAAAGATTTGAGTCGTATAGATATTCGGTCCATCCCCCAAAAGAAATAAGGACAGCAATAAAAATCGAGACCGAGTGAGAAAAATCAGTTGGTTGAGTAGTTTTTGAAATTGCAATCGAGATGTAACGACTGGGGGAAAAGTGTTCTCAACTGGGGGCCACGACCCAGACTCTGGTCGCCTCCCGTAGAACTCATGGCTGAAGATGTAAAGAAACGTAGAAAAGCCTGCCGCCGATCAACTTAAAGTCGAATACTGCGCCTTCGATAGAGCCCTAGCTAAGGATGTATAAAAACAGAATGAACCGAGAAAGTGTTAAACCAGCTGAAAAGAATTGGAGAGATTTTGTGTGTTTTTCAGAGCTGTCGAGCGACAGAGACAAACATACCCCACCGCCGCCGTCATCATCATCAGTCGCCACTTCGCTTCCGCTTCGGCTGTCTCCATAAAGTTTGATAGAAGCTCTGAAAAGACTTGTTTTTATTTGGAGAATTGAAAGCTCTGGTTATTTCTAGCGAAACTTCGCACTGTTATGAAAAGACTTGTTTTTATTTGGAAAATTTGGAAGCTCTGATTATTTAAACGAATTCTTCTCTCTGTTGTAAACTTTGAAATTCGGCGATTGTACATTCTGTTTTTCTAATTAATTAATTTTTTTATATATAAAGACTTTCTTTCGTAACTCATCCAGGCGTCTTCGAATTAATTCATTTACTTTTCTATTTTTTTTTTTTTGTACCGTATTTTTTTTTTTTTTTTTTTTTTTTAAGACAAGTGTACACAAGTGTCCGGTCTGGTTTGTTAAGGTATAGAGACGGCCACCGGGTTTTTCAATGTGACTTTTCTGAGATCAAAAGACCACAGCGTGGGCAGAGAAGTTCACGGTTCTAATAGACGTCTTGAGGACCAGCTACTGTGACGTAATTCGGCGGCCGTGATCGTCTACGGGCCGAGTGTCACAATTTTAACCTAAACAATCCAGTCTCTTTAACAGATGAGGTAGCACAAAATAAAAATTTATGCATGAAAATGACTGACGTCGCTGGGTACACTTACCCTCAACCTCGATAATAATTCCTTTAAACCTAAAGACAATGAAATCCCTAGCTGTATCAATATTAATTCCAACCACCCTAACGCCATTATAAACGGTCAATATTAGAATTATCCGATTATCCTCTAGCCTTAGAATCTTTAGAAATAGCAAAAAGCTACATGATAAGGCCCTCCAGGGTAGCGGATATAAAAATAAACTAACTTATTTAACACCTACTAGTAGTTCTGAATCACAAAAGCTAAAGGTAAACTTAGGAAAAAGAAAATTATATGATTCAACCCCCCGTTCTGTAGATTATCAACTATTAACATTGGTAAGATCTTTCTTAAATTAATAAGTAAACATTTTCATAATGATAACCCCTGAGTAAAATATTCAGTAGGAAAATGATCAAGATTAGTTATTCGTGTACTAATAATATGTATAACATTATTAGCTCTTACAATAACCAAATCTATATATCTATGGTTTATATATCTATAATATGGTTTTCATTTCATATAATTAATAATATATATTATTAATAATATAATAATATTAATTATTATATTTTAATATAATATTAATATTAATGTGGCATAATATTAATATTCATTTAATAATATAATAATATATTATTATTTTGGAAATAAGTTAATATGAAAACCATATTATAATATGGTTTTCCTTTCATATAATTTTTTCATAGAGTTTCACATATATATCTATAATATGGTTTTCATTTCAATATGGTTTATATATCTATTAAATTATAGATAATAATATATATAACATTATTAGCTCTTACAATAACCAAATCTTGAAGGAGTTTAGTGAATCCAATAGGAAAATAGAATTATACCCCCGCTTGTAATTGTAGATCTAGAGAAATCTCTCCAGTTGAGGGT
This sequence comes from Ascarosepion bandense, assembly GCA_037127315.1. NCBI lineage: Eukaryota > Metazoa > Mollusca > Cephalopoda > Sepiida > Sepiidae > Ascarosepion > Ascarosepion bandense. The sequence continues at coordinate 560,821 of JBBBDQ010001106.1, read as the reverse complement.
AAATGTTGATCTGCAAATGTGATCTTTTAAGCTACCATCTACCCAAAGAAAAATAAGGAGAAATATAACATTTATATTGGAATTTCAGCGGGAATTTGAAAGCAATGACTTTACACACACAGGCACTTCTTCACTGACCCTAATTTAAAGAGTCATAATATTTTGATGATTTCAAATATGGTAGAGAGTTCAGTTAAAAGAGGCCCAAGGAAGCGAAGGCCGCCCCAAGGCAGAGTTCTTTATCTGCGCTTGATTTCGTCTGAATATTTACCAGAAACCTCCCCACTGAACCCGCATGTGACACAAGATCGATTTTAACGTGGGAATTCCGAGCCCTTAAATTCAGGCAAAAATTTTCCGTATACCCTGCTTAAGGCAGGGTCGGACTCCTGTCTATTTTTCCTTGACGAGATTCTACCCTTCGGCAGAGCCTTGTCTAGATTCCTCATCGACTGAAGGCAAAGATTTCGACAAGTTTGATTTCAGATTCATCTGGAAATAAGAGGAAAATGCTTGCCTTTTCATAGACTTAAAGAGTACACCCTAACGAGCGTTTCTGGCAAAGTCAAGTTGGGTAACACACAGTACTTAATTGGATGAACGTTTAGAAAGACATGGTACGCTATACAATACGTGTCTTTGTGAAAAAAAAAGGCCAGTACCTATAAAATTGAGACGAACCTGCTGCAATATATTATTTGATTTCTTAGATCAGTAATTAAGAATGTCTTCATCAGACGCTATAAACTGGCGCTACAGCATATCAAAGAAAGAACCATACCAAATAACAAAAGCCACATCACTTGAAGACTTACAACGGCACCAGAACTAAAATGAATAGTACATGTAGCTAGGAGAGAAAATGAATGTTATAATCAAGATGTTGACTCTGCCTACTATTTCAAATAAAAGGTTAGGAAAGAAACCTCCATCAATACTGTAAAGATCGATGACAGCTACTGGACTTAAAAAAATTATTGTCCTGAAAAATTTTTTCAAAAAGATTTTGTAAATACCAGTACTAAATTTTCCGTCAATGAAAACCAAATATGTTTCCGCTCCCGTATAGATGATATATCCCAACTTTACTACATCTCTATTTTGATAAGATAGTATTCATATAAAATACAAATATTATTTGTCTATATTTCTCAGATGAGGTAGTATTTACACTATTTACATTATTCGGACTATTGTCCTCATCTTGGTTGCCATATGTACGACGTTTCGGTCGTTGTACGCTCCGGCCTTCTTCAGCTGCAAGGAATTTCGAGCCAAACCCTTTATACTGGGGTATATCATTCTCATTTCTTGTGCAAAGCCTGTTTTGATAGTTATGAGTTATCTCCCTCTAACCCGATTCTCTAAGTTACTAGTTTACAACTGCTGTAGTCTGGTATTGAACTCACAACTCTTTGAGTCAAATCACTGAAACTAACCAGCGTCTATATCCACTGGGCCATGTGTCCTTAAGGAGAAGAACAACTGAATTTCTGGGACTTACTCCAGTGATCGTAATAAAAGGTTCGGTTCGAAATTCCTAGCACCTGAAGAAGCGTACAACGGCCGAACCTTTCATTACGATCAGATAGATAGATAGATAGATAGATAGATAGATAGATAGATAGATACTTTGTCTCTCCAATGAGACTTGATATGGCACAAGGTCGAGTTTACTGTGGGGAACCCGAACGCGTATGCTCGTGCCAGGGACAAAAATTGCCAAGCCCCGCAAACGTCGGTTGCGCTGGCCTCGGTAGCGATCACCGATCCACCACTCTGGTGCAATTGAGTGGTTCAGTCTCAGGTATCTGTTTCTCTAGACCGGTCCCTTGACAGTGTTTATTTTTCTCAGAAGCATACTTGTCCTCGGACAGAGACAAAACTGAGACGAAATCTGCCCAAGGACAGAGATGCAACTGAGAGATGATGATTCCTGACTGGCAGGCTGGTAAGTGTATATATATATATATATATATATATAGAGAGAGAGAGAGAGAGAGAGAGAGAGTGGAGGGGGTACAAAAAATTTCTCTTTAATAGAGCAGATTCATAGGCTATGAATCTGCTCTAAAAAGACAAACTTTATGCCTAGCAACACTCTATCTACATCCCGATATCGAGTACTTTACGATCAAATACCTGCCTTCTAAAATACATTTTATCGGTAAAAACCACTGAAAAATAACAATCTTGGCACTAAACATTATCACAATTAAACAGTATATATATATATATATATATATATATATATATATATATATATATATATATAAGAAATTTTAGAAATCCACTACGAAATGAATAACTTCGACCTATTTTGAATTTTATTTCTTTAAACATTATTTTTAATGGATACCTGTTTTTGAGTAGGTGATCTGTTTTTTTTAATGATTAAACAGTATATTTACTTACATCTACTGGCCTGGATAATCGTGAAATCTTGTTAGTAAAATATGCATTCTCCGCGTAGGACTCACGATCAAACAAAGGCCGAAAAATAATGTGGTCGAGCAGTTAAGACACATCAAGTGATGTTTTCCACTAGAGGACGCAAGTTCCAATCCTGCTGGAGGACACATATTTTCCTAACAAAATTTCTCGATTACATAAGCTAGCGGATGTAAATAAATATCCTGTATAATTATATAAAACACACACACACACACACACACACACACACACATATATATATATATATATATATATATATATATATATTCTTCATTTGTAAACGAGTTATTACGTGACCTAGGTTTCTACCATGTGATGTCCTCAGGCGATTTGCAATAACTGATTTTACCGTGTTTTTTGTTTTTGTTTTTTACTTTTTTTTAAAAAACGCTCACCTAACGCGAATTTTTTTAAACGTAACGAGAAAATTTTGAACGCGCAATTTTTAAAATTAGAAGGAATTATAACGTTTTCATCCATGGTTGTATGAAGTTAATATTTTTTATGTTATTGTTACACATATGACTCAGTGTAACCGTACCATAAAATACCTATTAGGTTCATACAACCATGGATGAAAACGTTATAATTTCTTCTTGAGCAGGACTAATAAAGCAGACCTTCACATAGGAATAAGAGAACTGACAGGACAAAAACCTGCTCTTCAACAGGATGTATAAAATCCAAGGATGGAACTATCATATTTTTTTTTTAATCATATCACCCCGAGCAAGGCGGTAACGCCACTGATGTACAGGGGGCTACGTAAGAGTGAAAAGATTGGAAAAGAGAAAAGAGAAAGCCGGAAACAGGGAACAAGGGATGAGCCTCTACACATCTTCAATAGACGTGGGTGAAGTGTGAACCGGGCGATAGGTTAGTCTATCTACTCCAATTGGAAAAAAATGAAAAAGGAGTGAAAAAGATTGGAAAAGAGAAAGCCGGAAACCACATCCTAAACAGGGAACAAGGGATAGGCCTCTTCACCTCTTCAATAGACGTGGGTGGAGTGTGAACCGGGCGATAGATTAGTCTATCTACTCCAATTGAAAAAAAAAAAGGAAAAGGAGTGAAAAAGATTGGAAAAGAGAAAGCCGGAAACCACATCCTAAACAGGGAACAAGGGATGAGCATCTTCACCTCTTCAGTAGACGTGGGTGGAGTGTGTACCGGGCGATTGAACCGGGCAGAATGGAATCTATCTACTCCAATCTGCCAATCCGGTACCCTCAGAATAAAGAGACGTTGCCACCATACTCACCAACTGCAAAGAGCTTCCAGCCGAACCGACACCAAGACCGAAAAAGGGAGATGAACCGGGAACCCCTTCCTAAACAAGAAACAAGGCGATCACCTCTACTCCTGTCCAGAAGAAGGGGGTGGAGTGTGAGACCGGGCGATAGTAGGTACTATCTACTCCAATTAGAAAAAAAAAGCGTTTACTAAGTCAGGACAAACCCTGAGAATCAAAAGCAATTTATGAAATCTAGCAAAGAACTTAGGTTAGTAACAAAAAGAAATAGAAAAATAAGAGGCAAAAAAAATAAAATAAATAAAATAAAATAAAGTAAAATCAGATAAATCTACAGGAAAAATACAACCATTCAAGAACTAAACTTACCATTTGCAGAGAAACCGACTTGAAAAAGTTAGGAAAATTTCGTATAAAGAGGAAATACTCCAGCGATGGGAAGAATATATAAAAGATATTTTCCACGATAAGCGAGGGCAACCGATAATACAGAAAGATGAGGACGGACCGGAAATATTAAAGTCCGAAGTGGAAGCTGCAATGGCCAAACTGAATAGAAACAAAGCGTCTGAACCAGACGGCATCGTAATAGAGCTGGAAGAATTCGGCATAGAGAAATAATTACAGAAACAATAAATGAAATTTATAATAGTGGTGAAATACCAAAAGAGCTAAACAAGTCAATTTTCATAGCACTGTCTAAGAAGCCAGGTACAAACGAGTGCGAACTCCACCGAACAATCAGTTTGACGAGACACATTACAAAACTGATCGTCCGAATCCTGATGAATAGAGCGAGAGGCAGAATCAAGCCAAAGATAGGACAAGAACAGTGCGGTTTCGTCAAACATACTGGAACAAGGAACGCCATATTCATGATTAGGATGCTCTCCGAAAGTGCAATACAAATGAAGAAAGACTTGTACCTATGTTTTATCGATTATGCAAAGGCGTGCGACAAAATACAGCACAAGGAATTGATGCAGATGCTCAGCAGCCTCGACATGTTTGGGAAAGACATAAGAGTAATCAAGAATCTCTAAACCACCTGCATACGGACAGGTAACGAATTCAGCAGATATACAAAGATAGAAAGGGGCGTAAGACAAGGATGTATCTTTTCACCGGATCTATTCAACTTATACAGACTCTCGATGTTATGCCAGGATTCGTCATCGGAGGCCACAATTTGAACAACATAATGTATGCAGATGATACAGTGCTGATAGCAGACACGGAAAGGAAACTACTTTTTTTCGACAGGATTTAAACCTGCAACGTTCTTATGCTGGGGAAAAATCTAAAATATAAATGTTCTAACATTAAAAAATAGTATTTTCTGTACTTCAGAGATGAGGTAGCATTTAAATTATTTACACTATTCGGACTCTTGTCTTCATCTTCATTGCCGTGTTTACGATGTTTCAACCGTTATACGCTCCGGCCTTTTTCAGGTGTTAGAAAATTTGAACCGTACTCTTTAATTCAACCACTGGGGTATATCATTCCCATTACATCTGCGATGCCACTTCTGGATGCCATTTAGTTATCTACCTTTAACTCAATTCTCTAAGTTATTTGTTTACCACTGCTGTGCCCAGTGATTGAACTCATAACTCTGGGTCAAGTCACTGGAATTAAGGACGCGTGAACCAGTGGATATAGGCGTTTGTTAAAGAAAAAAGTGTCTTTCGACAGAATTCAAACCTGCAACGTTCTTATGGTCGAGAAAAGCTGAAATATAAGCGGGAATCGCTCAGTTAAGAAACCTCAATTATTTTTTATAAAAAGTGCATAAGAATTTCGCTACAGAATCGCAAAAAGCTTTATCACAGGAGAGAAATCATATCAGTTGAAGAATTCTAACAGCCGTAACAACTAAAATGGATGGCATCTATAACTACAATGAAAATTAACGATGTCATTCAGATGATGATTTCCCTCACAAACTTAAACAAAAGGTTAAGAAGAAAACTCTAACTCACATCAATCAAGAGCGATTAACTGTGGATTTGACATGCCTATCCTCTTGGAAAAATATTTCAATCGACAGTCATGCTAACCGCCCGGTCAATGACTGCCGAATATTTCCTACATGGAAACGGTTAATCTCACCCTTACCATTAACACCGTTTTCTCAGAAGAAGAAAAAAGGTTTATGTGCCTCATTGATTAGGTTCTTAAGTCATCGATTGTATTTTTCCGATCTAATTATTGTCTTCGCCTCTACTTCGCCACTGTTGTATTATCACGTGATTAAATCTTTCACAAAATGTACTCAATGACACCAGAAAAGCGTTACCCCCAAATTTAAGCCTCTCTTTCCGCTTTCTTGGTTTATTTTTAAACACCCGAAGCGACACACGCCCGCTCGCTCGCACGCACACACACACACACACACACACACACACACACACACACACACACACACACACACACACTGTAATGGCTAAATGGTAAAAAAATTTGGTCTCAAGGAAAATTAACTACTGATTGGTGAGTTCGATCTGGACATGCGTACATTCAGATTAATGCAAAATCAACACACACACACATATTTGAGATAATTCTATATATATTTTATATATCAAGAACAGTATCGGAGAAATTGTAAGACAAAATAGAAAAATGTTTGTGACGTGTTAGGAATTCATTGGACTGGGTTTGTAGATGTTGTTGTGACTACACATGTCTCTCGTTCACGCGCATACATAGTCATAACAACGTCAACAAACCCGGTTCGATCCGATGAACTCCTAACGGATGAAACGCGTCACAAATAAACTTTTTCCATTTTGTCTTACAATTTTTCAATATATATATATCAATAGAAAAATAAAGAACAAGTAGGAAAAAAGTGTCTTTAATCTAACATACTTCTTTTTAACAAGCTTCTTCAGAGATTCATTAAAGATGAATGGTTTAAAAATCTAAGAGATAATATTACTGTATTGTATAGTTTCATTGGTCAGATATGTGTCACGTGTGGTAAAGTAATGGATGAATATTAAACGTAGAAGAAAATCTTATGTCTGTTTATGTGTGCCAACGCGTAATAAAAACATTATATGTTAAGTATGAATGTAAGTATATGTAAGCGAAAATAATGTGTATGCTAAGCGTATTAAAACTATAGACGAATTGAATGTATGTCATAACAACGTCAACAAACCCGGTTCGATCCGATGAACTCCTAACGGATGAAACGCGTCACAAATAAACTGTTTCCATTTTGTCTTATAATTTTTCAATGTACATATATCAGTGAAGAAATAAATTTTGTATTGTACACACATGTCAAATGATGGAAATATTTTTTTAAATAAATGAGAGAATCAGTTATGAATGTATGTGTTGAGAGAAATCATGTAGGAATGAGTCAGTAAATTGAATATGTGAAAATGAGGTATACACGTGTCAAGTGATGGAACGCGAGAGAATCATTTTTGAATGTATGTTTATAAAAAGAATTATTTATGTATGAATGTGTGCGTATGAGTCTGGAATCGTAAAAATTAAATATATTTCTGTTTAAAATTCTAGTGAAAATAATTTATAAAAGTATTAAGCGAACCTTTTTATAAATAAAAAGTAATTTTTTGAAAAAAAAATGATGTTAGCGGTTAGAATCTTTCAATGAAATAATAAAATACTAAATTATCTATGTATTAAAATTATTACAATTACATAATTATGTAATAATATATAAATAAGAAACATACATATAAATTACCATACTAAATCATTGCAATATTACAATTAATCAGTATAAATGATATCTCATAATAAATAATGGTAAGTAATAAAACAAATGATAATAATTATAAAAACTATATATATAGTGATGTATGAGGAGGGTGTACATATGAATAGTATTATTATTCCATTGTTAATAAAACAGTGCTCAATGAATGAACAGAAATGTATTATATATATATATATATATACGAAAAAAAATCTAAAGCGAGCCAAAACCTACCGCATTTTTTTCGTGTGTCTTTGCTCTACTTTTGTATATTTTTTGTACTTTGTATCGAGCACTTTTTCTTATGGTTGGTTCCGTTTGGGGTTTTTTCTTTACTGCGGAGTATTGAATGTTTTGTTCTTGTTCCGCGGCTTTCTTTTTTTTTTCCCCCCCATTTATCCGACGCCTCAGTGCACCGGATTATAACGGAATTAGGTTCTGTTTGTTAGTGGTTTTTTTGAAGGTTTATCTTAGTATAAATTTACAGCCTACATACTTACAGAGTCTATTTAGTTATTATTTTGATTTATATATATATATATCGAGGCAGCAAGTAATTTTCTAAACATATGCTATTAAATATAAGAGACAATGAATGTCTATTATGTTTAATCATGAGCCGTTCTAAACGTCGTATTTTTGCTTTAATTTCAGTTGAAAATAAAGACAAAAATTCTCCAACATTTGGATAATTATTTATTGGTTTTCTTCTAAGCTTTCGGCTCACATGAGCCATCTTCAGAGAGGTTGTTTAAACTGAAATATAAAATCCACCATCACCGACGATTTTATTTTGTGTTGACATAAAACTCCGCTTGGCAACGGCAATAGTTACCAAAAATAACAAACGCAGTTCTTAAATTTGCGATGCGGTTTTATGACGTCACACCGCGGGATAGCGCGAAATGACAACAAAACCATCTAGTCAAATGCAATGTAATATGTTATTTCCTGTTTTAAAGTTGATTTTATTGAGTGTTGGTTGTTTTGATTTGATGTACATGGCCTCCAATATCTGCAGGTTCCTCTTACTGTGTGTATGAGTAAGAATCACCGTATTGTTGACCAAAATCTGTCTGATATTACCTACATGTTTATGTTTTTCAGAGAAATGTTGTTTAATAGTACTCTGATCAGAAAGATGACATGTAAGTCTACGGGACAGCGTGGTTGTAGTAAAACCAATATATGTACTAGGTTTTTGATTAGTATCAGAGATGCAATCTCTGAATGGGCATGTAAATTGGTACACTACATTGTTTTTTTGTAGAGAATTTAGTTTAGTGCTTGTTGGCTATGAGGTCAATTGTTTTAAACTTTTTATAATATATAATGAGAATTTAGTTTAGTGCTTGTTGACTATGAGGTCAATTGTTTTAAACTTTTTATAATATATAATGAGTTTAATTTGATTATTACTTTCGACTGGTTTAACTTTACTACGTATTATGTTTTTGAGAGTTTTTTCATCTTGTTTATAATTATTATGTATTTGGTTGCAATAGTATAAGTTAATAGTGTTATGTTTATTTTGATGTAAACCATTATTATTAATATTATCATTATTGTTAGAGCTATTGTTAATTTTTATATATATATATATATATATATATATATATATATATATATATATATATATATATATATAATAAATATACATATTATTATCCTACGTCTATGGCACGACTCAGAGTTTCATGCGTTATGCAATCATCAGATGTATATTTTAAACTGACAGTTTAATAGATTTGAATTTATGTTCACTCGATATTCATGGTAATTAAATTTTATAAAGTTAAGTTATTGCTTTTTTAATAACAAAATTAAAAATTTAAATATTCTAAAATTGATAAAAAATGTAGGGAAAATTAAAATTTTAAATAAAAATAAAAAGAAAAGAAAAATGAAAAGAAAAATTAAGACGTATAATTTATAATTAAGAATTAAAAATTAAACAGTGTACGGAGCTAAAATAAAAGGGCTTTCATTCATAATTGTTAAAAGTAATATTGCGAAAGAAAGAAAGAAAGCAAGAAAGAAAGCAAGAAAGAAAGAAAGAAAGAAAGAAAGAAAGAATCTTTATCAGCCTCGGTCTAATAATGTAAGTAGATATATTTTTCTATGACAGCATGTGGTCATTAAATCACATTTTTTTATTAGGATCATTGATATGGTTTAAGCTGACAAGTTTTTCTAAAAGGCATAGATTACATTTATCTCCTTTTTCATTGTAAGTTTTGGATTTAGCTACAATATTCCAGATAATAATTGGGTTCTTGTTTTTTAAATTCCAATAAAACAGTACTTTTGTTCAAAGACAAAATGTGGTTCTTAACCCTCTAGGGCCATTCGTATCATATTTGATACAGTATGAAAACAAGCCTTGAAAGAAATATTTTCCTGAAAAATTTTTTAAGAGAAATATTTTATAAATTTCAAATGAAAGCAGTACTGACTGCTCAGTCAATGAATACCAAATGTTTCCTTATAGGGAAATACCAAATGTTTCCTTATAGGAAAATACTGTATCAAATATGATACGAATGGCCCTAGAGAGTTAAGTTTTTACCTTCCACTTGTTAGAAATACTTCGAAAGTAAAATTTAACATCATAATCATCCGAATAAATTCGAGCTCTATAAACAATACTTTCGGGCATACATTGGCCATTCAATGGGAAGATTTTATTTTTTCAGCAGTTGTTTTTGAATGGTTATTGTTGCTATTATTATTATTGTTGTTGCTTAATATTTAATGGATATCATAGCATTATGTTGTGAAATATATTTATCTATGTTTTTGACGTTACTATAACTGACATTAGAAAATTTTCAATAAAAATTTTATTAAAGTGGGAAAGACTTAAGAGTAATCAAGTATCTTTACTGGCAGTAAACTGCCTGCATACGGACAGATAACGAATTCAGCAGATATACAAAGATAGAAATGGGCGTAAGACAAGGATGTGTCTTTTCACCGGACCTGTTCAACTTGTACAGCGAGAATATTTTGAGGACCCTAGAAGTTATGCCTGGATTCGTCATCGGAGGCCACAATTTAAACAACATAAGGTACGCAGATGATACAGTGCTGATAGCAGACACAGAAAGGAAACTACAAGACCTCCTACAGAAGGTAGCTGAAGAGAGTGACAAGAAAGGACTACAAATAAACTGCAATAAAACCGAATACATGGTCATCAGTAAAAAAGGCAGCCCAATATGCCAAATACAGGCCGGGGATACTAGAATCAAGCAGGTACAAAAATTTAAATACCTGGGAAGTGTTATAACAGAAGACGGAAAGTGCGACACAGAGATCCGAAGGCGAATTGGCATGGCAAAGGAAGCATTCCAGAAGTTGAGTAAAGTATTAAGAAACAGAACAATTTCGCTAGAAACAATGAAAAGAATACTGGATTGCTATGTGATGTCAGTTCTTCAATATGGCAGTGAATGCTGGACGATCTCATCGAAGATGAAGGAAAAACTTGAAGCAACTGAAATATGGTTCTACAGAAGGATGCTGCGAATATCATGGATCGAGCATGATGAGGTTTTGGAAAGAATGGAAACGAAAAGGAAATTAATACTGAGCATCAGGAAGAGACAGCTGAAGTTCCTGGGACATGCAATTAGGAAAGAGGGCTTGGAGAACCTGATACTAACATCCAGATAGAGGGGAAAAGAGATAGGGGAAAGCAGCGGATAACATATTTGAAGGACCTAATCAGGTGGATGATGGAACGAGGGCTGCATGGTGTAACAGGAAAAGGCGTACTAAGAGCCACCAGGGATAGGGAGACATAGAAGAAAAGTAATGTTAGAAATGTTTGTGAGTTAAGTTAAGGAAGAGTTTACCAATGTTAGTTTGAACGTTACGACTGAAGTCGTTACTGACATAATCATCCCATGAACATCAAGTGAACTTTAATTCAAATCTATTCCAATGTCAGTTTGAAATATGTACCAGATGATTGCATAACGCATGAAACTCCAGATCGTCCCACAGACGTAGGATTATATATATATATATATGTGTGTGTGTGTGTGTGTGTGTGTGTGTGTGTGTGATACGAATAGTACAAACAAATAGGTTAACAGTCCATTGTTCGTAGTAATTTACTTTTTCTAAAAAGTGCTCGATACTTATTAGCAATATTTACAGTAGGCAACTCCATTACATCGTAAAAAAAAAAAACCCAGCATAGTTTGAATTAAAACGGTTCAAAACTTAATAAAACTAACTTTTTACATCAAAATGTTAAGAGGAAATTTCAAATTAATTTTTATTTATTTTTTAAAAATTATAACATGTTCGATATTTTGGCAAAAATTTTGTTTTCATTTGAGTTAGCGTTGCAGAAAATCTTACGACTGTTTACAATCGATCGCGTAATTTTTACGTAACTCACATTTTCGGTGACAAACACATTAATTTGGAAATTCTCGCAAAAATCAAATAATTGTCGGATTTTAATGAAACTTTCAGTACTCATTCACAAATGAACGAAATTATTTTTGAAATTATTATTTGAAATTATTATTTTTTAAAAATACTGATGAAATTTTTTGTTACTCTCCCCCCACCCCACCACGTAAATTCATGAAATTTTAATAAATTTTAATTGGTTGCAAATTATCTTTTTATGAGTTAAATGCAAGGACTGATCAGGGAATATAAATCATCTTTTTTTATTTTTTATTTTTTTATTTTTGGGCACTATCCGAAAATCTGCTCCGAAGAGTCAAATAAAAAATTCAATAAAATTCTGATATAATTTAATAAGCTTTTAATTGCTGGAATAAATAATAATAATTAAGCACATTATAGTCTGAAGAAAAAAAAATTTTCGATTTCTAATAAAATTTTAAAAGAATTGTTTTCATTTTTTTATTATTATTATAATTCATAAAGTTTTTAAAATATTTTTAAAATCTTTTAAAGAACTGTCATCCTTTCTTTTTGTTTTAGATAAGAATTGATGATTATATTACCAATCAAAAATTGAAAAGTTTAATAAGAATCTTTTACCAAATATATTTTCAAAATAATTTAATTTTGTGTGTGTGTGTGTGTGTGTGTGTGTTCATTTAAGTACGATGTTCCATAGAGAACGTATTTATTTTAAAAGTTAACAAGTGTTTTGAATTATTTCTCTTACATGGAAAATGACAGAAACCGAACTTTGTTTCTGATTCAAGTCTTTTCAAGACGCTTATAAAATTCAACAGCCTGTTTTGCAAGTCATTCCTTAAACATTTAAAGCAACTTTCACATTTTAATTCCTAATTTTCTAATTTTGTTAAAAAAAAATATTGTGAAATTTACAATTTGTGGAGGTACCTAATTAAATAATATGAAAAATAAATATTAAAAATAAAAATTAATAAATGCCATAACATTTCATAAATTATTGACTTACCTCTGCCGTTATTTTCTTTCTGTTATTAAATAGTAAATTTTTTTTTAAAAGAAAGTTTTATATTGTTTTAATTTTTATTTTTCATAAAACATCTTCAAATGTAAGCCTACAAAGCTAAACTAACTAAAATTCGATAAAATATTGGATAATTGCTGAAAACTGTTAAATTTTTCATTTTAACATAGTTGAAAATAAAAAAAAAAACGATTTATATGAATAAGATTTATACCAAATTTGTCTTCCATACTTTTGGCCGGATACTGTAAATCATCAGTTATCGGCTGCTGATAAGATGTTGACAGCTGTGATAATAAGGCTACCGTAATTGAGAAATGCTTTTTGAAACATTTAAAGCAGTAAGCAAGTAATTCTTGTTTCAAGTCAACTTAAAGTAAGTTTAAATTCTTTAATTTGAAGAAAATAATGTGTCAGCGAGATGTACTTTATTTCTGTAAGAGTTTTTAAAACCGAGAATTGGCTTCTGTTTACAATAGATGAAAAATGGCGAAAAATTTGAAATTTTTAAAACTTTCTCTTTTAACTTAGAAATTTTTTTATTCCGATCAATATAATTTCGGTTTAAAATACACCAGGGTATTTTGCTTACTTGAATTACTAAATTTAATCCCTTGGCTTTCAATTAAAGCTAATTTTAAAGCTTGAATATATACTTATTTATTTCTAAAATTTCAATTTAAATTTAGGTATAGAAAAAAATGAGTGGATGTACCTAATTTATAGTAATACTAGCAGTATAGCCCGGCGTTGCTCGGGTCTAATGAAAGCTTTAAAACTAATCCATAGTCCTGGAGCTCAGACTATTTGGACGTTGGCACGAAAGACTAAAAAGCAATAGTTGTTTCCAGTTAAAGCGAAACCGTGGACTGAAAGAAAAATGAATGGATGTAAGTCAAATTTTGATTTCCTGATATCGATATCAAAAAAGTTTTTTTCCGTCGTAAACTGAATTTTGAAGGCTAAATAAGTCCTCTGAGTAAATGGTATAATGGCTGAGATTACAATTATACCTACTTAGAGCCAAACCCGAAGCAAAAACTAAAATAAAAGGGCTGAAAAAATACAGACATAGAGGTAGATAAACAGACACACACACAAACATCTTACCTTTTATATATATATATATATATATATATATATATATATATATATTATCGATTTTCTGCACTATTGTAAGAACTGCAACCTTGAAACTTCTGAATATCATTTCTTATGTCTTTGTCTATGAGTGTATCAAATTTGATTAAAATCGGACCACTCCTTCTATAACCCTATTTTTTTTTCGATTATCGATTTTCGATATTTATCAGGGGTATCTCGGCACAAAACCTAGCTAAGAACACTCGCAGACGCATATAGTACAACTGTGTAAATTTTCAAGAAAATCGGTTCAGCCGTTTCGGAGTCTATAGGTAACGGACACACACACACAGACAAAGTTCCATTTATAAATAAGTTGAGATAGATTTTATTTGTATTTATAATAAAACATTATTGACTGCATCAGAATAACTGTTGTGTTTTGGCACTGATTATTAGCACTTCGTCAGGCAGTGAAATGTTTCTCTGTTAGAAATTGTTATATATAGAAATTTAAAAACAAAACAGTTCTTACTATATCCAGTCAATTAAGAGGGGTGGAACTCAAAATGTCGAACCAGGTTAACCAATAGAAAGGAAGGCAATGGTGGACAGGAGGATGAGCCACCGGGGTGGGGTGAGGAAGAAAATGAAGATGTCGCGTGAAGCTAGATTTTTTGGTGTCAGTTATAAAACAATTGAATGTATACTATTGTCGGAGTTTCATACATTATGCAATCATCAGGCGCATATTACGAACTGACCGTTTAAGAGATTTTAATTTAATTTCACTCGATGTTCATGAGAGTTAAATTTTATTATGTTAGGGTACTATTTTTTGAATTATCAAGAGTAAAAGAGACAAAAATCACATGGAGATAAAAACAAAATGATTGCGTAACGCATGAAACTCCGAGTCGCACGACTCGGAGTTTCATGCGTTACGCAATCATTTACACCGGCGTAGGATAATATGTATATTTATTAATATATTATTATTAGCTCTATTGATACTACATCGCGCACTGTTTTATTAACACCTGAACAACATTGTTATAGATGTGTGCATTCCCATGTATATATTTATTAATTCACATAACTATGTGTGTGTGTGTGTGTGTGTGTGTGTGTGTGTGTGTGTGTGTGTGTGTGTGTGTGTGTGTGTGTGTGTGTGTGTGTGTGTGTGTGGTTAAATAAAAAGAAGATAAGAGGAAAGCTGTTTTTAACTCGCCTATGCGTTTTTTATAGTTGCCAACACTGTTTATAGATACGTAATTTGGAATAAAGCTCATTTCGTCTTTTTGCCTTGATAACGTCCATCACAGGACGAAACGCGTAGGCGAGTTAAATACAGTTTTCCTCTTATCTTTTTTTATTTAACCATCCTGTTCTTAGTCTCAGATCATAACTGAGTATATTTTTACACACACACACACACACACACACATATATATTGCTTAAGGTAACTTAATCTCTCCAGAACTGTATAGAAGAAACAGAATGAAGATAATTTTTGAAATTTTCTTAACTTTTTTCTGTCAGCAAGCCTGCAACTTGGTGAGTTTAGCCAGTGTGATCTTATTTTTTATTATTTTTTGAATTATTTATTTACTTATTTTTACTTGTATTTTTTATTTTATTTTATTCTTTTTCGGTTCTTATCTTTTCTGCCTAATTTTTGTGTAAATTGTTCTTAATTATGAAATTTAGGTTTGGTATATTAGGGTTTTGGTTATATGTAGGAATTCTAAGACCGGCCATGTTTTTTTTTTGTTTTTTTTTATTGTTCTCTGTCATTCCCTTGCTAACTGGACACATGGCTTGGAGGTGATTCCCCCCTCCATCACACTACTGTCTGTTACTGCTTGCTTAAGGTAACTTAATCTCTCCAGAACTGTATAGAAGAAACAGAATGAAGATAATTTTTGAAATTTTCTTAACTTTTTTCTGTCAGCAAGCCTGCAACTTGGTGAGTTTAGCCAGTGTGATCTTATTTTTTATTATTTTTTGAATTATTTATTTACTTATTTTTACTTGTATTTTTTATTTTATTTTATTCTTTTTCGGTTCTTATCTTTTCTGCCTAATTTTTGTGTAAATTGTTCTTAATTATGAAATTTAGGTTTGGTATATTAGGGTTTTGGTTATATGTAGGAATTCTAAGACCGGCCATGTTTTTTTTTTGTTGTTCTCTGTCATTCCCTTGCTAACTGGACACATGGCTTGGAAGGTGATTCCCCCCTCCATCACACTACTGTCTGTTACTGCTTGCTTAAGGTAACTTAATCTCCAGAACTCTCCAGAACTGTATGAGAAGAAACAGAATGAAGATAATTTTTAATTTTCTTAACTTTTTTCTGTCAGCAAGCCTGCAACTTGGTGAGTTTAGCCAGTGTGATCTCTTATTTTATTTTTTGAATTATTTATTTGCTTATTTTTACTTGTATTTTTTATTTTATTTTATTCTTTTTCGGTTCTTATCTTTTCTGCCTAATTTTGTGTAAATTGTTCTTAATTATGAAATTTAGGTTTGGTATAATGGGGTTTTGGTTATATGTAGGAATTCTAAGACCGGCCATGTTTTTTTTTGTTTTTTTTTTTATTGTTCTCTGTCATTCCCTTGCTAACTGGACACATGGCAGGTGATTCCCCACTCCATCCACTACTGTCGGCCTGCTTAGAACAACTTCTTAATCTCTCTAGACTCCAGAACTGTATAGAAGAAACAGAATGAAGATAATTTTTGAAATTTTCTTTTCTGTCAGCAAGCCTGCAGCTTGGTGAGTTTAGCCAGTGTGATCTTATTTTTTATTATTTTTGAATTATTTATTTACTTATTTTTACTTGTATTTTTATTTTATTTTATTCTTTTTCGGTTCTTATCTTTTCTGCTAATTTTTTGTGTAGGTGTTCTGCTAATTATGAAATTTTAGGTTTGGTATATTAGGGTTTTGGTTATATGCTTAGGAATTCTAAGACCGGCCATGTTTTTTTTTGTATTGTTCTCTGTCATTCCTTGCTAACTGGACACATGGCTTGGAAGTGATTCCCCCCTCCATCACACTACTGTCTGTTACTGCTTGTAAGGTAACTTAATCTCTCCAGAACTGTATAGAAGAAACAGAATGAAGATAATTTTTGAAATTTTCTTAACTTTTTTCTGTCAGCAAGCCTGCAGCTTGGTGAGTTTAGCCAGTGTGATCTTATTTTTTATTATTTTTGAATTATTTATTTACTTATTTTTACTTGTATTTTTTATTTTATTTTATTCTTTTTCGGTTCTTATCTTTTCTGCCTAATTTTTGTAAATTGTTTAATTGCTAATTTAGGTTTGGTATATTAGGTTTGGTTATATGTGGAATTCTAAGACCGGCCATGTTTTTTTTTTGTTTTTTTTTTTATTGTTCTCTGTCATTCCCTTGCTAACTGGACACATGGCTTGGAGGTGATTCCCCCTCCATCACACTCTGTCTGTTACTGCTTGCTTAAGGTAACTTAATCTCTCCAGAACTCTCCAGAACTGTATAGAAACTCAGAATGAAGATAATTTTTGAAATTTTCTTAACTTTTTTTCTGTCAGCAAGCCTGCAACTTGGTGAGTTTAGCCAGTGTGATCTTATTTTTTATTATTTTTTGAATTATTTATTTACTTATTTTTACTTGTATTTTTTATTTTATTTTATTCTTTTTGAGTTTATCACTGCTAATTTTTGTGTAAATTGTTCTTAATTATGAAATTTAGGTTTGGGTATATTAGGGTTTTTGGTTATATGTAGGAATTCTAAGACCGGCCATGTTTTTTTTTGTTTTTTTTATTGTTCTCTGTCATTCCCTTGCTAACTGGACACATGGCTTGGAGGTGATTCCCCCCTCCATCACACTACTGTCTGTTACTGCTTGCTTAAGGTAACTTAATCTCTCCAGAACTGTATAGAAGAAACAGAATGAAGATAATTTTGAAGAATTTTCTTAACTTTTTTCTGTCAGCAAGCCTGCAGCTTGGTGAGTTTAGCCAGTGTGATCTTATTTTTTATTATTTTTTGAATTATTTATTTACTTATTTTTACTTGTATTTTTTATTTTATTTTATTCTTTTCGGTTCTTATCTTTTCTGCCATGTTTTTTTTTTGTTTTTTTTTTATTGTTCTCTGTCATTCCCTTGCTAACTGGACACATGGCTTGGAGGTGATTCCCCCCTCCATCACACTACTGTCTGTTACTGCTTGCTTAAGGTAACTTAATCTCTCCAGAACTCTCCAGAACTGTATAGAAGAAACAGAATGAAGATAATTTTTGAAATTTTCTTAACTTTTTTCTGTCAGCAAGCCTGCAACTTGGTGAGTTTAGCCAGTGTGATCTTATTTTTATTATTTTTTGAATTATTTATTTACTTATTTTTACTTGTATTTTTTATTTTATTTTATTCTTTTTCGGTTCTTATCTTTTCTGCCTAATTTTTGTGTAAATTGTTCTTAATTATGAAATTTAGGTTTGGTATATTAGGGTTTTGGTTATATGTAGGAATTCTAAGACCGGCCATGTTTTTTTTGTTTTTTTTTTTATTGTTCTCTGTCATTCCCTTGCTAACTGGACACATGGCTTGGAGGTGATTCCCCCCTCCATCCACTACTGTCTGTTACTGCTTGCTTAGATACAGCAATCTCTCCAGAACTCTCCAGAACTGTATAGAAGAAACAGAATGAAGATAATTTTGAAATTTTCTTAACTTTTTCTGTCAGCAAGCCTGCAACTTGGTGAGTTTAGCCAGTGTGATCCTTATTTTTATTATTTTTTGAATTTATTTATTTACTTATTTTTACTTGTATTTTTTTATTTTATTTTATTCTTTTTCGGTTCTTATCTTTTCTGCCTAATTTTTGTGTAAATTGTTCTTAATTATGAAATTTAGGTTTGGTATATTAGGGTTTTGGTTATATGTAGGAATTCTAAGACCGGCCATGTTTTTTTTTTTTTTTTTTTTTTTTATTGTTCTCTGTCATTCCCTTGCTAACTGGACACATGGCTTGGAGGTGATTCCCCCCTCCATCACACTACTGTCTGTTACTGCTTGCTTAAGGTAACTTAATCTCTCCAGAACTCTCCAGAACTGTATAGAAGAAACAGAATGAAGATAATTTTTGAAATTTTCTTAACTTTTTTCTGTCAGCAAGCCTGCAACCCAATTGAGTTTAGCCAGTGTGATCTTATTTTTTATTATTTTTGAATT
Source organism: Ascarosepion bandense (assembly GCA_037127315.1). Lineage (NCBI taxonomy): Eukaryota > Metazoa > Mollusca > Cephalopoda > Sepiida > Sepiidae > Ascarosepion > Ascarosepion bandense. The sequence continues at coordinate 541,620 of JBBBDQ010001106.1, read as the reverse complement.
ATTTATTTACTTATTTTTACTTGTATTTTTTATTTTATTTTATTCTTTTTCGGTTCTTATCTTTTCTGCCTAATTTTTGTGTAAATTGTTCTTAATTATGAAAATTTAGGTTTGGTATATTGGGGTTTTGGTTATATGTAGGAATTCTAAGACCGGCCATGTTTTTTTTTGTTTTTTTTTTTTATTGTTCTCTGTCATTCCCTTGCTAACTGGACACATGGCTTGGAGGTGATTCCCCCCTCCATCACACTACTGTCTGTTACTGCTTGCTTAAGGTAACTTAATCTCTCCAGAACTCTCCAGAACTGTATAGAAGAAACAGAATGAGAAGATAATTTTTGAAATTTTCTTAACTTTTTTCTGTCAGCAAGCCTGCAACTTGGTGAGTTTAGCCAGTGTGATCTTATTTTTTATTATTTTTTGAATTATTTATTTACTTATTTTTACTTGTATTTTTTATTTTATTTTATTCTTTTTCGGTTCTTATCTTTTCTGCCTAATTTTTGTGTAAAATTGTTCTTAATTATGAAATTTAGGTTTGGTATATTAGGGTTTTGGTTATATGTAGGAATTCTAAGACCGGCCATGTTTTTTTTATTGTTCTCTGTCATTCCCTTGCTAACTGGACACATGGCTTGGAGGTGATTCCCCCCTCCATCACACTACTGTCTGTTACTGCTTGCTTAAGGTAACTTAATCTCTCCAGAACTCTCCAGAACTGTATAGAAGAAACAGAATGGGAATGAATTTTGAAATTTTCTTAACTTTTTTCTGTCAGCAAGCCTGCAACTTGGTGAGTTTAGCCAGTGTGATCTTATTTTTATTATTTTTGAATTATTTATTTACTTATTTTACTTGTATTTTTTATTTTATTTTATTCTTTTTTCGGTTCTTATCTTTTCTGCCTAATTTTTGTGTAAATTGTTCTTAATTATGAAATTTAGGTTTGGTATATTAGGGTTTGGTTATATGTAGGAATTCTAAGACCGGCCATGTTTTTTTTTTTTTTTTTTTTTTATTGTTCTCTGTCATTCCCTTGCTAACTGGACACATGGCTTGGAGGTGATTCCCCCCTCCATCACACTACTGTCTGTTACTGCTTGCTTAAGGTAACTTAATCTCTCCAGAACTGTATAGAAGAAACAGAATGAAGATAATTTTGAAATTTTCTTAACTTTTTTCTGTCAGCAAGCCTGCAACTTGGTGAGTTTAGCCAGTGTGATCTTATTTTTTATTATTTTTTGAATTATTTATTTACTTATTTTTACTTGTATTTTATTTTATTTTATTCTTTTTAGAGTTTCTGTATCTTTCACTAATTTTTGTGTAAATTGTTCTTAATTATGAAATTTAGGTTTGGTATATTAGGGTTTTGGTTATATGTAGGAATTCTAAGACCGGCCATGTTTTTTTTTTGTTTTTTTTTATTGTTCTCTGTCATTCCACAACATAACTGGACACATGGCTTGGAGGTGATTCCCCCCTCCATCACACTACTGTCTGTTACTGCTTGCTTAAGGTAACTAATCTCTCCAGAACTGTATAGAAGAAACAGAATGAAGATAATTTTGAAATTTTCTTAACTTTTTTTCTGTCAGCAAGCCTGCAACTTGGTGAGTTTAGCCAGTGTGATCTTATTTTTATTATTTTTGAATTATTTATTTACTTATTTACACTTGTATTTTATTTTATTTTATTCTTTTTCGGTTCTTATCTTTTCTGCCTAATTTTTGTGTAAATTGTTCTTAATTATGAAATTTAGGTTTGGTATATTAAGTTTTGATTTATATGTAGGAATTCTAAGGCAGTATGTGTTTTGTTTTTATTGTTCTCTGTCATTCCCTTGCTAACTGGACACATGGCTTGGAGGTGATTCCCCCCTCCATCACACTACTGTCTGTTACTGCTTGCTTAAGGTAACTTAATCTCTCAGGGCATAGAAGAAACAGAATGAAGATAATTTTTGAAATTTTCTTAACTTTTTCTGTCAGCAAGCCTGCAACTTGGTGAGTTTAGCCAGTGTGATCTTATTTTTTTATTATTTTTTGAATTATTTATTTACTTATTTTTACTTGTATTTTATTTTATTTTATTCTTTTCGGTTCTTATCTTTTCTTCTAATTTTTGTGTAAATTGTTCTTAATTATGAAATTTAGGTTTGGTATATTAGGGTTTTGGTTATATGTAGGAATTCTAAGACCGACCACATGTTTTTTTTTTTTTTTTTTTTTTATTGTTCTCTGTCATTCCCTTGCTAACTGGACACATGGCTTGGAGGTGATTCCCCCTCCATCACACTACTGTCTGTTACTGCTTGCTTAAATTAACTTAATCTCTCCAGAACCTCTTGAACTGTATAGAAGAAACAGAATGAAGATAATTTTTGAAATTTCTTAACTTTTTTCTGTGTAGACTGGCTTGGTGAGTTTAGCCAGTGTGATCTTTTTATTATTTTTGAATTATTTATTTACTTATTTTTACTTGTATTTTATTTTATTTTATTCTTTTCGGTTCTTATCTTTTCTGCCTAATTTTTGTGTAAATTGTTCTTAATTATGAAATTTAGGTTTGGTATATTAGGGTTTTGGTTATATGTAGGAATTCTAAGACCGGCCATGTTTTTTTTTTTTTTTTTTTTATTGTTCTCTGTCATTCCCTTGCTAACTGGACACATGGCTTGGAGGTGATTCCCCCTCCATCACACTGCTATGCCTTTTACTGCTTGCTTAAGGTAGCAATCTCTCCAGGAGAACTCTCCAGAACTGTATAGAAGAAACAGAATGAAGATAATTTTTGAAATTTTCTTAACTTTTTTCTGTCAGCAAGCCTGCAACTTGAGTGAGTTTAGCCAGTGTGATCTTATTTTTTATTATTTTTTGAATTATTTATTTACTTATTTTTACTTGTATTTTATTTTATTTTATTCTTTTTCGGTTCTTATCTTTTCTGCCTAATTTTTGTGTAAATTATGAAATTTGGGTTTGGTATATTGGGGTTTTGGTTATATGTAGGAATTCTAAGACCGGCCATGTTTTTTTTTTGTTTTTTTTTTATTGTTCTCTGTCATTCCCTTGCTAACTGGACACATGGCTTGGAGATGATTCCCCCCTCCATCACACTACTGTCTGTTACTGCTTTGGCAGGTAACTTAATCTCTCCAGAACTCTCCAGAACTGTATAGAAGAAACAGAATGAAGATAATTTTGAAATTTTTCTTAACTTTTTCTGTCAGCAAGCCTGCAACTTGGTGAGTTTAGCCAGTGTGATCTTATTTTTTATTATTTTTTGAATTATTTATTTACTTATTTTTATTATTTTTATTTTATTTTTTATTCTTTTCGGTTCTTATCTTTTCTGCCTAATTTTTGTGTAAATTGTTCTTAATTATGAAATTTAGGTTTGGTATATTAGGGTTTTGGTTTTATATGTAGGAATTCTAAGACCGGCCATGTTTTTTTTTTTTTTTTTTTTTTATTGTTCTCTGTCATTCCCTTGCTAACTGGACACATGGCTTGGAGGTGATTCCCCCCCTCCATCACACTACTGTCTGTTACTGCTTGCTTAAGGTAACTTAATCTCTCCAGAACTGTATAGAAGAAGCAAAGATAAGAAGATAATTTTGAAATTTTCTTAACTTTTTTCTGTCAGCAAGCCTGCAACTTGGTGAGTTTAGCCAGTGTGATCTTATTTTTTATTATTTTTTGAATTATTTATTTACTTATTTTACTTGTATTTTTTATTTTATTTTATTCTTTTTCGGTTCTTATCTTTTCTGCTAATTTTTGTGTAAATTGTTCTTAATTATGAAATTTAGGTTTGGTATATTAGGGTTTTGGTTATATGTAGGAATTCTAAGACCGGCCATGTTTTTTTTTTTGTTTTTTTTTTATTGTTCTCTGTCATTCCCTTACTAACACTCTGGACACATGGCTTGGAGGTGATTCCCACTCATCCTTTCTGTCTGTTACTGCTTGCTTAAGGTAACTTAATCTCTCCAGAACTGTATAGAAGAAACAGAAGGAATGAAGATAATTTTAGAAATTTTCTTAACTTTTTTCTGTCAGCAAGCCTGCAGCTTGGTGAGTTTAGCCAGTGTGATCTTATTTTTATTATTTTTTGAATTATTTATTTACTTATTTTTACTTGTATTTTTTTTATTTTATTTTTATTCTTTTTCGGTTCTTATCTTTTTCTGCCTAATTTTTGTGTAAATTGTTCTTAATTATGAAATTTAGGTTTGGTATATTAGTTTTGGTTATATGTAGGAATTCTAAGACCGGCCATGTTTTTTTTTTGTTTTTTTTTTTATTGTTCTCTGTCATTCCCTTGCTAACTGGACTTACATGGCTTGGGTGATTCCCCCCTCCATCACACTACTGTCTGTTACTGCTTGCTTAAGGTAACTTAATCTCTCCAGAACTGTATAGAAGAAACAGAATGAAGATAATTTTTGAAATTTTCTTAACTTTTCTGTCAGCAAGCCTGCAACTTGGTGAGTTTAGCCAGTGTGATCTTATTTTTAGCTTATTTTTTGAATTATTTATTTACTTATTTTTACTTGTATTTTTTATTTTATTTTATTCTTTTTCGGTTCTTATCTTTTTCTGCCTAATTTTTGTGTAAATTGTTCTTAATTATGAAATTTAGGTTTGGTATATTAAGGGTTTTGGTTATATGTAGGAATTCTAAGACCGGCCATGTTTTTTTTTTGTTTTTTTTTATTGTTCTCTGTCATTCCCTTGCTAACTGGACACATGGCTTGGAGGTGATTCCCCCTCCATCACACTACTGTCTGTTACTGCTTGCTTAAGGTAACTTAATCTCTCCAGAACTCTCCAGAACTGTATAGAAGAAACAGAATGAAGATAATTTTGAAATTTTCTTAACTTTTTTCTGTCAGCAAGCCTGCAACTTGGTGAGTTTAGCCAGTGTGATCTTATTTTTATTATTTTTTGAATTATTTATTTACTTATTTTTACTTGTATTTTTTATTTTATTTTATTCTTTTTCGGTTCTTATCTTTCTGCCTAATTTTTGTGTAAATTGTTCTTAATTATGAAATTTAGGTTTGGTATATTAGGGTTTTGGTTATATGTAGGAATTCTAAGGCCGGCCATGTTTTTTTTTTTTTTTTTTTTTTTTTTTTATTGTTCTCTGTCATTCCCTTGCTAACTGGACACATGGCCCAGAGTGATTCCCCCCTCCATCACACTACTGTCTGTTACTGCTTTGTAAGGTAACTTAATCTCTCCAGAACTCTCCAGAACTGTATAGAAGAAACAGAATGAAGATAATTTTGAAATTTTCTTAACTTTTTCTGTCAGCAAGCCTGCAACTTGGTGAGTTTAGCCAGTGTGATCTTATTTTTTTATTATTTTTTGAATTATTTATTTACTTATTTTTACTTGTATTTTTTTTATTTCTTTATTCTTTTTCGGTTCTTATCTTTTCTGCCTAATTTTTGTGTAAATTGTTCTTAATTATGAAATTTAGGTTTGGTATATTAGGGTTTAGTTATATATAGAATTCTAAGACCGGCCATGTTTTTTTTTTGTTTTTTTTTATTGTTCTCTGTCATTCCCTTGCTAACTGGACACATGGCTTGGAGGTGATTCCCCCCTCCATCACACTACTGTCTGTTACTGCTTGCTTAAGGTAACTTAATCTCTCCAGAACTGTATAGAAGAAACAGAATGAAGATAATTTTGAAATTTTCTTAACTTTTTTCTGTCAGCAAGCCTGCAACTTGGTGAGTTTAGCCAGTGTGATCTTATTTTTATTATTTTTTGAATTATTTATTTACTTATTTTTACTTGTATTTTTATTTTATTTTATTCTTTTTCGGTTCTTATCTTTTCTGCCTAATTTTTTTGTGTAAATTGTTCTTAATTATGAAATTTAGGTTTGGTATATTAGGGTTTTGGTTATATGTAGGAATTCTAAGACCGGCCATGTTTTTTTTGTTTTTTTTTTTATTGTTCTCTGTCATTCCCTTGCTAACTGGACACATGGCTTGGAGGTGATTCCCCCCTCCATCACACTACTGTCTGTTACTGCTTGCTTAAGGTAACTTAATCTCTCCAGAACTGTATAGAAGAAACAGAATGAAGATAATTTTGAAATTTTCTTAACTTTTCTGTCAGCAAGCCTGCAACTTGGTGAGTTTAGCCAGTGTGATCTTATTTTTATTATTTTTTGAATTATTTATTTACTTATTTTTACTTGTATTTTTTATTTTATTTTATTCTTTTTCGGTTCTTATCTTTTCTGCCTAATTTTTGTGTAAATTGTTCTTAATTATGAAATTTAGGTTTGGTATATTAGGGTTTTGGTTATATGTAGGAATTCTAAGACCGGCCATGTTTTTTTTTGTTTTTTTTATTGTTCTCTGTCATTCCCTTGCTAACTGGACACATGGCTTGGAGGTGATTCCCCCCTCCATCACACTACTGTCTGTTACTGCTTGCTTAAGGTAACTTAATCTCTCCAGAACTGTATAGAAGAAACAGAATGAAGATAATTTTTGAAATTTTCTTAACTTTTTCTGTCAGCAAGCCTGCAGCTTGGTGAGTTTAGCCAGTGTGATCTTATTTTTTTTTATTATTTTTTGAATTATTTATTTACTTATTTTTACTTGTATTTTTTATTTTATTTTATTCTTTTTCGGTTCTTATCTTTTCTGCCTAATTTTTGTGTAAATTGTTCTTAATTATGAAATTTAGGTTTGGTATATTAGGGTTTTGGTTATATGTAGGAATTCTAAGACCGGCCATGTTTTTTTTTTTGTTTTTTATTGTTCTCTGTCATTCCCTTGCTAACTGGACACATGGCTTGGAGGTGATTCCCCCCTCCATCACACTACTGTCTGTTACTGCTTGTAAGGTAGCAATCTCTCCAGAACTGTATAGAAGAAACAGAATGAAGATAATTTTTGAAATTTTCTTAACTTTTTTCTGTCAGCAAGCCTGCAATTTGAGTTTAGCCAGTGTGATCTTATTTTTTATTATTTTTTTGAATTATTTATTTACTTATTTTTACTTGTATTTTTTATTTTATTTTATTCTTTTCGGTTCTTATCTTTTCTGCCTAATTTTTGTGTAAATTGTTCTTAATTATGAAATTTAGGTTTGGTATATTAGGGTTTTGGTTATATGTAGGAATTCTAAGACCGGCCATGTTTTTTTTGTTTTTTTTTTTTTTTTATTGTTCTCTGTCATTCCCTTGCTAACTGGACACATGGCTTAGGAGGTGATTCCCCTCCGTCACACTACTGTCTGTTACTGCTTGCTTAAGGTAACTTAATCTCTCCAGAACTGTATAGAAGAAACAGAATGAAGATAATTTTTGAAATTTTCTTAACTTTTTTCTGTCAGCAAGCCTGCAACTTGGTGGTTAGCCAGTGTGATCTTATTTTTTATTATTTTTGAATTATTTATTTACTTATTTTTACTTGTATTTTTTATTTTTATTTTATTCTTTTTCGGTTCTTATCTTTTCTGCTAATTTTTGTGTAAATTGTTCTTAATTATGAAATTTAGGTTTGGTATATTAGGGTTTTGGTTATATGTAGGAATTCTAAGACCAGCCATGTTTTTTTTTTTGTTTTTTTTTTTATTGTTCTCTGTCATTCCCTTGCTAACTGGACACATGGCTTGGAGGTGATTCCCCCCTCCATCACACTACTGTCTGTTACTGCTTACTTAAGGTAACTTAATCTCTCCAGAACTGTATAGAAGAAACAGAATGAATAATTTTGAAATTTTCTTAACTTTTTCTGTCAGCAAGCCTGCAACTTGGTGAGTTTAGCCAGTGTGATCTTATTTTTTATTATTTTTTGAATTATTTATTTACTTATTTTTACTTGTATTTTTTATTTTATTTTATTCTTTTCGGTTCTTATCTTTTCTGCCTAATTTTTGTGTAAATTGTTCTTAATTATGAAATTTAGGTTTGGTATATTAGGGTTTGGTTATATGTAGGAATTCTAAGACCGGCCATGTTTTTTTGTTTTTTTTTTATTGTTCTCTGTCATTCCCTTGCTAACTGGACACATGGCTTGGAGGTGATTCCCCCCTCCATCACACTACTGTCTGTTACTGCTTGCTTAAGGTAACTTAATCTCTCCAAGACAGCATAGAAGAAACAGAATGAAGATAATTTTGAAATTTTCTTAACTTTTTTCTGTCAGCAAGCCTGCAGCTTGTGAGTTTAGCCAGTGTGATCTTATTTTTTATTATTTTTTGAATTATTTATTTACTTATTTTTACTTGTATTTTTTATTTTATTTTATTCTTTTTCGGTTCTTATCTTTTCTGCCTAATTTTTGTGTAAATTGTTCTTAATTATGAAATTTAGGTTTGGTATATTAGGGTTTTGGTTATATGTAGGAATTCTAAGACCGGCCATGTTTTTTTTTTGTTTTTTTTTTATTGTTCTCTGTCATTCCCTTGCTAACTGGACACATGGCTTGGAGGTGATTCCCCCCCTCCATCACACTACTGTCTGTTACTGCTTGCTTAAGGTAACTTAATCTCTCCAGAACTGTATAGAAGAAACAGAATGAAGATAATTTTTGAAATTTTTCTTAACTTTTCTGTCAGCAAGCCTGCAACTTAGGTGAGTTTAGCCAGTGTGATCTTATTTTTTATTATTTTTTGAATTATTTATTTACTTATTTTTACTTGTATTTTTTATTTTATTTTATTCTTTTTCGGTTCTTATCTTTTCTGCCTAATTTTTGTGTAAATTGTTCTTAATTATGAAATTTAGGTTTGGTATATTAGGGTTTTGGTTATATGTAGGAATTCTAAGACCGGCCATGTTTTTTTTGTTTTTTTTTTTTTTTATTGTTCTCTGTCATTCCCTTGCTAACTGGACACATGGCTTGGAGGTGATTCCCCCCTCCATCACACTACTGTCTGTTACTGCTTGCTTAAGGTAACTTAATCTCCAGAACTGTATAGAAGAAACAAGAATGAAGATAATTTTGAAATTTCTTAACTTTTTTCTGTCAGCAAGCCTGCAACTTGGTGAGTTTAGCCAGTGTGATCTTATTTTTTTTATTATTTTTTGAATTATTTATTTACTTATTTTTACTTGTATTTTTATTTTATTTTATTCTTTTTCGGTTCTTATCTTTTCTGCCTAATTTTTGTGTAAATTGTTCTTAATTATGAAATTTAGGTTTGGTATATTAGGGTTTTGGTTATATGTAGGAATTCTAAGACCATGCATGTTTTTTTTTTGTTTTTTTTTATTGTTCTCTGTCATTCCCTTGCTAACTGGACACATGGCTTGGAGGTGATTCCCCCTCCATCACACTACTGTCTGTTACTGCTTGCTTAAGGTAACTTAATCTCTCCAGAACTGTATAGAAGAAACAGAATGAAGATAATTTTTGAAATTTTCTTAACTTTTTTTTCTGTCAGCAAGCCTGCAATGCAGGTGATTTAGCCAGTGTGATCTTATTTTTTATTATTTTTTGAATTATTTATTTACTTATTTTTACTTGTATTTTTTATTTTATTTTATTCTTTTTCGGTTCTTATCTTTTCTGCCTAATTTTTGTGTAAATTATTCTTAATTATGAAATTTAGGTTTGGTATATTAGGGTTTTGGTTATATGTAGGAATTCTAAGACCGGCCATGTTTTTTTTTGTTTTTATTGTTCTCTGTCATTCCCTTGCTAACTGGACACATGGCTTGGAGGTGATTCCCCCCTCCCATCACACTACTGTCTGTTACTGCTTGCTTAAGGTAACTTAATCTCTCCAGAACTGTATAGAAGAAACAGAATGAAGATAATTTTGAAATTTTCTTAACTTTTTTCTCAGCAAGCCTGCAACTTGGTGAGTTTAGCCAGTGTGATCTTATTTTTATTATTTTTGAATTATTTATTTACTTATTTTTACTTGTATTTTTTATTTTATTTTATTCTTTTTCGGTTCTTATCTTTTCTGCCTAATTTTTGTGTTAATTGTTCTTAATTATGAAATTTAGGTTTGGTATATTAGGGTTTTGGTTATATGTAGGAATTCTAAGACCGGCCATGTTTTTTTTTTTTTTTTTTTTTTTTATTGTTCTCTGTCATTCTGCTAACTGGACACATGGCTTGGAGGTGATTCCCTTTCCATCACACTACTGTCTGTTACTGTCACTTTAAGGTAACCCAATCTCTCCAGAACTGTATAGAAGAAACAGAATGAAGATAATTTTTGAAATTTTCTTAACTTTTTTCTGTCAGCAAGCCTGCAACTTGGTGAGTTTAGCCAGTGTGATCTTATTTTTTATTATTTTTTGAATTATTTATTTACTTATTTTTACTTGTATTTTTATTTTATTTTATTCTTTTGAGTTCTTATCTTTTCTGCCTAATTTTTGTGTAAATTGTTCTTAATTATGAAATTTAGGTTTGGTATAATGGGGTTTTGGTTATATGAGAATTCTAAGACCGGCCATGTTTTTTTTTTTGTTTTTTTTTATTGTTCTCTGTCATTCCCTTGCTAACTGGACACATGGCTTGGAGGTGATTCCCCCCCTCCATCCACCTACTGTCTGTTACTGCTTGCTTAAGGTAACTTAATCTCTCCAGAACTGTATAGAAGAAACAGAATGAAGATAATTTTGAAATTTTCTTAACTTTTTTCTGTCAGCAAGCCTGCAACGGTGAGTTTAGCCAGTGTGATCTTATTTTTATTATTTTTTTGAATTATTTATTTACTTATTTTTACTTGTATTTTTTATTTTATTTTATTCTTTTTCGGTTCTTATCTTTTCTGCCTAATTTTTGTGTAAATTGTTCTTAATTATGAAATTTAGGTTTGGTATATTAGGGTTTTGGTTATATGTAGGAATTCTAAGACCGGCCATGTTTTTTTTTTTTTTTTTTTTTATTGTTCTCTGTCATTCCCTTGCTAACTGGACACATGGCTTGGGTGATTCCCCCCTCCACATCCACACTACTGTCTGTTACTGCTTGCTTAAGGTAACTTAATCTCTCCAGAACTCTCCAGAACTGTATAGAAGAAACAGAATGAAGATAATTTTGAAATTTTCTTAACTTTTTTCTGTCAGCAAGCCTGCAACTTGGTGAGTTTAGCCAGTGTGATCTTATTTTTTTTATTATTTTTGAATTATTTATTTACTTATTTTTACTTGTATTTTTATTTTATTTTATTCTTTTTCGGTTCTTATCTTTTCTGCCATGTTTTTTTTTTGTTTTTTTATTGTTCTCTGTCATTCCCTTGCTAACTGGACACATGGCTTGGAGGTGATTCCCCCCCTCATCACACTACTGTCTCATTCACTGCTTGCTTAAGGTAACTTAATCTCTCCAGAACTCTCCAGAACTGTATAGAAGAAACAGAATGAAGATAATTTTTGAAATTTTCTTAACTTTTTTCTGTCAGCAAGCCTGCAACTTGGTGAGTTTAGCCAGTGTGATCTTATTTTTTATTATTTTTTGAATTATTTATTTACTTATTTTTACTTGTATTTTTTATTTTATTTTATTCTTTTTCAGTTCTTATCTTTTCTGCCTAATTTTTGTGTAAATTGTTCTTAATTATGAAATTTAGGTTTGGTATATTAGGGTTTTGGTTATATGTAGGAATTAAGACCGTATGTTTTTTTTTGTTTTTATTGTTCTCTGTCATTCCCTTGCTAACTGGACACATGGCTTGGAGGTGGTTTTCCCCCCTCCATCACACTACTGTCTGTTACTGCTTGCTTAAGGTAACTTAATCTCTCCAGAACTGTATAGAAGAAACAGAATGAAGATAATTTTGAAATTTTCTTAACTTTTTTCTGTCAGCAAGCCTGCAGCCGGGTAGAGTTTAGCCAGTGTAGTCTTATTTTTTATTATTTTTTGAATTATTTATTTACTTATTTGTTTTACTTGTATTTTTATTTTTATTTTATTCACTCGGTTCTTATCTTTTCTGCCTAATTTTTGTGTAAATTGTTCTTAATTATGAAATTTAGGTTTGGTATATTAGGGTTTTGGTTATATGTAGGAATTCTAAGACCGGCCATGTTTTTTTTTTGTTTTTTTTATTGTTCTCTGTCATTCCCTTGCTAACTGGACACATGGCTTGGAGGTGATTCCCCCCTCCATCACACTACTGTCTGTTACTGCTTGCTTAAGGTAACAGCTCTCCAGAACTGTATAGAAGAAACAGAATGAGGCTAATTTTGAAATTTTCTTAACTTTTTTCTGTCAGCAAGCCTGCAGCTTGGTGAGTTTAGCCAGTGTGATCTTATTTTTATTATTTTTTTGAATTATTTATTTACTTATTTTTTACTTGTATTTTTTATTTTATTTTATTCTTTTTCGGTTCTTATCTTTTCTGCCTAATTTTTGTGTAAATTGTTCTTAATTATGAAATTTAGGTTTGGTATATTAGGGTTTTGGTTATATGTAGGAATTCTAAGACCGGCCATGTTTTTTTTTGTTTTTTTTTTTTTTTATTGTTCTCTGTCATTCCTTGCTAACTGGACACATGGCTTGGAGGTGATTCCCCCCTCCATCACACTACTGTCTGTTACTGCTTCTTAGCAAGGTAATCTTTCCAGAACTCTCCAAGAACTGTATAGAAGAAACAGAATGAAGATAATTTTTGAAATTTTCTTAACTTTTTTCTGTCAGCAAGCCTGCAACTTGGTGAGTTTAGCCAGTGTGATCTTATTTTTTATTATTTTTTTGAATTATTTATTTACTTATTTTACTTGTATTTTATTTTATTTTATTCTTTTTCGGTTCTTATCTTTTCTGCCTAATTTTTTTGTGTAAATTGTTCTTAATTATGAAATTTAGGTTTGGTATATTAGGGTTTTGGTTATATGTAGGAATTCTAAGACCGGCCATGTTTTTTTTTTTTTTTTTTTTTTATTGTTCTCTGTCATTCCCTTGCTAACTGGACACATGGCTTGGAGGTGATTCCTACCTCACACTGCTGTCTGTTACTGCTTGCTTAAGGTAACTTAATCTCTCCAGAACTCTCAGACTGTATAGAAGAAACAGAATGAAGATAATTTTTAAAATTTCTTAACTTTTTTCTGTCAGCAAGCCTGCAACTTGGTGAGTTTAGCCAGTGTGATCTTATTTTTTATTATTTTTTGAATTATTTATTTACTTATTTTTACTTGTATTTTTTATTTTATTTTATTCTTTTCGGTTCTTATCTTTTCTGCCTAATTTTTGTGTAAATTATTTCTTAATTATGAAATTTGGGTTTGGTATATTAGGGTTTTGGTTATATGTAGGAATTCTAAGACCGGCCATGTTTTTTTTTTTTTTTTTATTGTTCTCTGTCATTCCCTTGCTAACTGGACACATGGCTTGGAGGTGATTCCCCCCTCCATCACACTACTGTCTGTTACTGCTTGCTTGAGTAACTTAATCTCTCCAGAACTGTATAGAAGAAACAGAATGAAGATAATTTTTGAAATTTTCTTAACTTTTTCTGTCAGCAAGCCTGCAGCTTGGTGAGTTTAGCCAGTGTGATCTTATTTTTATTATTTTTTGAATTATTTATTTACTTATTTTTACTTGTATTTTTTATTTTATTTTATTCTTTTTCGGTTCTTATCTTTTTCTGCCTAATTTTTGTGTAAATTGTTCTTAATTATGAAATTTAGGTTTGGTATATTAGGGTTTTGGTTATATGTAGGAATTCTAAGACCGGCCATGTTTTTTGTTTTTTTTATTGTTCTCTGTCATTCCCTTGTAACTGGACACATGGCTTGGAGGTGATTCCCCCCCTCCCATCACACTACTGTCTGTTACTGCTTGTAAGGTAACTTAATCTCTCCAGAACTCTCCAGAACTGTATAGAAGAAACAGAATGAAGATAATTTTTGAAATTTTCTTAACTTTTTTTTATCCCAGCAAGCCTGCAACGGTGAGTTTAGCCAGTGTGATCTTATTTTTATTATTTTTTGAATTATTTATTTACTTATTTTTACTTGTATTTTTTATTTTATTTTATTCTTTTTCGGTTCTTATCTTTTCTGCCTAATTTTTGTGTAAATTGTTCTTAATTATGAAATTTAGGTTTTTGGTATAATGGGGTTTTGGTTATATGTAGGAATTCTAAGACCGGCCATGTTTTTTTTTTTGTTTTTTTTTTTATTGTTCTCTGTCATTCCCTTGCTAACTGGACACATGGCTTGGAGGTGATTCCCCCCTCCATCACACTGTCTGTTACTGCTTGCTTAAGGTAACTTAATCTCTCCAGAACTGTATAGAAGAAACAGAATGAAGATAATTTTTGAAATTTTCTTAACTTTTTCTATGACATCGTAAGCCTGCAGCTTGGTGAGTTTAGCCAGTGTGATCTTATTTTTATTATTTTTTGAATTATTTATTTACTTATTTTTACTTATTATTTTTATTTTATTTTATTCTTTTGAGTTCTTATCTTTTCTGCCTAATTTTTTGTGTAAATTGTTCTTAATTATGAAATTTAGGTTTGGTATATTAGGGTTTTGGTTATATGTGAGAATTCTAAGACCGGCCATGTTTTTTTGTTTTTATTGTTCTCTGTCATTCCCTTGCTAACTGGACACATGGCTTGGAGGTGATTCCCCCTCCCCATCCACACTACTGTCTGTTACTGCTTGCTTAAGGTAACTTAATCTCTCCAGAACTGTATAGAAGAAACAGAATGAAGATAATTTTTGAAATTTTCTTAACTTTTTCTGTCAGCAAGCCTGCAACTTGGTGAGTTTAGCCAGTGTGATCTTATTTTTTATTATTTTTTGAATTATTTATTTACTTGTTTTTACTTGTATTTTTTTTTATTTTATTTTATTCTTTTTCGGTTCTTATCTTTTCTGCCTAATTTTTGTGTAAATTGTTCTTAATTATGAAATTTAGGTTTGGTATATTGGGGTTTTTGGTTATATGTAGGAATTCTAAGACCGGCCATGTTTTTTTTTGTTTTTTTTTTTGTGCATTCTCTGTCATTCCCTTGCTAACTGGACACATGGCTTGGGTGATTCCCCCCTCCATCACACTACTGTCTGTTGCTAGCACTTAAGGTAACTTAATCTCCAGAACTCCCCAGAACTGTATAGAAGAAACAGAATGAAGATAATTTTTGAAATTTTCTTTTTTCTGTCAGCAAGCCTGCAACGTGGTGAGTTTAGCCAGTGTGATCTTATTTTTATTATTTTTTGAATTATTTATTTACTTATTTTTACTTGTATTTTTTATTTTATTTTATTCTTTTAGTTCTTATCTTTTCTGCCTAATTTTTGTGTAAATTGTTCTTAATTTATGAAATTTAGGTTTGGTATAATAGGGTTTTGGTTATATGTAGGAATTCTAAGACCGGCCATGTTTTTTTTTTGTTTTTTTATTGTTCTCTGTCATTCCCTTGCTAACTGGACACATGGCTTGGAGGTGATTCCCCCCTCCATCACACTACTGTCTGTTACTGCTTGCTTAAGGTAACTTAATCTCTCCAGAACTGTATAGAAGAAACAGAATGAAAGATAATTTTGAAATTTTCTTAACTTTTTTCTGTCAGCAAGCCTGCAACTTGGTGAGTTTAGCCAGTGTGATCTTATTTTTATTATTTTTGAATTATTTATTTACTTATTTTTACTTGTATTTTATTTTATTTTATTCTTTTTCGGTTCTTATCTTTTCTGCCTAATTTTTGTGTAAATTGTTCTTAATTATGAAATTTAGGTTTGGTATATTAGGGTTTTGGTTATATGTAGGAATTCTAAGACCGGCCATGTTTTTTTTTGTTTTTTTTTTTTTTATTGTTCTCTGTCATTCCCTTGCTAACTGGACACATGGCTTGGAGGTGATTCCCCCCTCCATCACACTACTGTCTGTTACTGCTTGCTTAAGGTAACTTAATCTCTCCAGAACTGTATAGAAGAAACAGAATGAAGATAATTTTTGAAATTTTCTTAACTTTTTTCTGTCAGCAAGCCTGCAACTTGGTGAGTTTAGCCAGTGTGATCTTATTTTTTATTATTTTTTTGAATTATTTATTTACTTATTTTTACTTGTATTTTTTATTTTATTTTATTCTTTTTCGGTTCTTATCTTTTCTGCCTAATTTTTGTGTAAATTGTTCTTAATTATGAAATTTAGGTTTGGTATATTAGGGTTTTGGTTATATGTAGGAATTCTAAGACCGGCCATGTTTTTTTTTTGTTTTTTTTTTATTGTTCTCTGTCATTCCCTTGCTAACTGGACACATGGCTTGGAGGTGATTCCCCCCTCCATCACACTACTGTCTGTTACTGCTTGCTTAAGGTAACTTAATCTCTCCAGAACTGTATAGAAGAAACAGAATGAAGATAATTTTTGAAATTTTCTTAACTTTTTTCTGTCAGCAAGCCTGCAGCTGTTGGTGAGTTTAGCCAGTGTGATGTTATTTTTATTATTTTTTGAATTATTTATTTACTTATTTTTACTTACATGTTTTTATTTTATTTTATTCTTTTTCGGTTCTTATCTTTTCTGCCTAATTTTTGTGTAAATTGTTCTTAATTATGAAATTTAGGTTTGGTATATTAGGGTTTTGGTTATATGTAGGAATTCTAAGACCGGCCATGTTTTGTTTTTTTATTGTTCTCTGTCATTCCCTTGTAACTGGACACATGGCTTGGAGGTGATTCCCCCCTCCATCACACTACTGTCTGTTACTGCTTGCTTAAGGTAACTTAATCTCTCCAGAACTGTATAGAAGAAACAGAATGAAGATAATTTTGAAATTTTCTTAACTTTTTTCTGTCAGCAAGCCTGCAACTTGGTGAGTTTAGCCAGTGTGATCTTATTT
Organism: Ascarosepion bandense; assembly: GCA_037127315.1. NCBI lineage: Eukaryota > Metazoa > Mollusca > Cephalopoda > Sepiida > Sepiidae > Ascarosepion > Ascarosepion bandense. The sequence continues at coordinate 524,815 of JBBBDQ010001106.1, read as the reverse complement.
TTTATTTTTTGAATTATTTATTTACTTATTTTACTTGTATTTTATTTTATTTTATTCTTTTGGTTCTTATCTTTTCTGCTAATTTTTGTGTAGAATTGTTCTTAATTATGAAATTTAGGTTTGGTATATTAGGGTTTTGGTTATATGTAGGAATTCTAAGACCGGCCATGTTTTTTTTTTTTTTTTTTTTTTATTGTTCTCTGTCATTCCCTTGCTAACTGGACACATGGCTTGGAGGTGATTCCCCCTCCATCACACTACTGTCTGTTACTGCTTGCTTAAGGTAACTTAATCTCTCCAGAACTCTCCAGAACTGTATAGAAGAAACAGAATAGAAGATAATTTTGAAATTTTCTTAACTTTTTTCTGTCAGCAAGCCTGCAACTTGGTGAGTTCCTTCAGTGTGATCTTATTTTTTATTATTTTTGAATTATTTATTTACTTATTTTTACTTGTATTTTATTTTATTTTATTCTTTTTCGGTTCTTATCTTTTTCTGCCATGTTTTTTTTTTGTTTTATTGTTCTCTGTCATTCCCTTGCTAACTTTGGACACATGGCTTGGAGGTGATTCCCCCCTCCGGCCACACTACTGTCTGTTACTGCTTGTAAGGTAACTTAATCTCTCCAGAACTCTCCAGAACTGTATAGAAGAAACAGAATGAAGATAATTTTGAAATTTTCTTAACTTTTTTCTGTCAACAAGCCTGCAGCTTGGTGAGTTTAGCCAGTGTGATCTTATTTTTATTTATTTTTGAATTATTTATTTACTTATTTTTACTTGTATTTTTATTTTATTTTATTCTTTTTCGGTTCTTATCTTTTCTGCCTAATTTTTGTGTAAATTGTTCTTAATTATGAAATTTAGGTTTGGTATATTAGGGTTTTGGTTATATGTAGGAATTCTAAGACCGGCCATGTTTTTTTTTTGTTTTTTATTGTTCTCTGTCATTCCCTTGCTAACTGGACACATGGCTTGGAGGTGATTCCCCCCTCCATCACACTACTGTCTGTTACTGCTTGCTTAAGGTAACTTAATCTCTCCAGAACTGTATAAACAGAATGAAGATAATTTTGAAATTTTCTTAACTTTTTTCTGTCAGCAAACCCTGCAACCACGAGTGAGTTTAGCCAGTGTGATCTTATTTTTTATTATTTTTGAATTATTTATTTACTTATTTTTACTTGTATTTTTTATTTTTATTTTATTCTTTTTCGGTTCTTATCTTTTCTGCCTAATTTTTGTGTAAATTGTTCTTAATTATGAAATTTAGGTTTGGTATATTAGGGTTTTGGTTATATGTAGGAATTCTAAGACCGGCCATGTTTTTTGTTTTTTGTTATTCTGTCATTCCCTTGCTAACTGGACACATGGCTTGGAGGTGATTCCTCATGTTTCTACTGTCTGTTGTGCCTTTTAAGGTAAACTTAATCTCTGAGAACTGTAACAGAAAGAAATCAGAATGAAGAAATAATTTTGAATTTTTTCATATTTTTCTGTCAGCAAGCCAACAGTGAACAGCCAGATGATCTTATTACTTTATTTTTGAATTGTTGTTTATTATTTTTACTTGCATTTTATTTTTATTTTGTCTTTTGGTTTTATCTTTTCTGCTAATTTTTGTGCAAATTGTTTACTGATTACCAAGTTAGGTTTGGTATGTGGGTTTGGTATTGTGTAGAATTCCTAAGACCGGCTGTATTTACTGTTTTGTGTTCTCTGTCATTCCCTTGTAACTGGACATGGCTTCGAGGTTTCCTCATACTTTTGTCATTTCACTGCTTGCATAGGTATTAGTCTCTCCAGAATGTATAGGAAAGCAGAGGGAATGAGAGATAATTTTGAGAAATTTCTGGCTTTTCTGTCAGCAAGCCGCGACGTGGAGTTTAGCAGTGTCAGTCTTATTTTTATTATTTTTGAATTATTTATTTACTTATTTTTACTTGTATTTTTATTTTATTTTTATTCTTTTTCGGTTCTTATCTTTTCTGCCTAATTTTTTGTTGTAAATTGTTCTTAATTATGAAATTTAAGGTTTGGTATGGGGTTTTGGTTATATGTAGGAATTCTAAGACAAGCCATGTTTTTTTTTTGTTTTTTTATTGTTCTCTGTCATTCCCTTGCTAACTGGACACATGGCTTGGAGGTGATTCCCCCCTCCATCCTGTCTGTTACTGCTTGTAAGGTAACTTAATCTCTCCAGAACTGTATAGAAGAAACAGAATGAAGATAATTTTGCAGGAAATTTTCTTAACTTTTTCTGTCAGCAAGCCTACAGCTTGGTGAGTTTAGCCAGTGTGATCTTATTTTTTATTATTTTTTGAATTATTTATTTACTTATTTTTACTTGTATTTTTATTTTATTATTCTTTTTCGGTTCTTATCTTTTCTGCTAATTTTGTGTAAATTGTTCTTAATTATGAAATTTAGGTTTGGTATATTAGGGTTTGGTTATATGTAGGAATTCTAAGACCGGCCATGTTTTTTTTGTTTTTTTTTATTGTTCTCTGTCATTCCCTTGCTAACTGGACACATGGCTTGGAGGTGATTCCCCCCCTCCATCACACTACTGTCATATTTTCTTGCTTAAAATAACTTAATCTCTCCAGAACTGTATAGAAGAAACAGAATGAAGATAATTTTTGAAATTTTCTTAACTTTTTTCATGTCAACAAGCCTGCAACTTGGTGATTTAGCCAGTGTGATCTTATTTTTTTTATTATTTTTTGAATTATTTATTTACTTATTTTTACTTGTATTTTTTATTTTATTTTATTCTTTTTCGGTTCTTATCTTTTCTGCCTAATTTTTGTGTAAATTGTTCTTAATTATGAAATTTAGGTTTGGTATATTAGGGTTTTGGTTATATGTAGGAATTCTAAGACCGGCCATGTTTTTTTTGTTTTTTTTTATTGTTCTCTGTCATTCCCTTGCTAACTGGACACATGGCTTGGAGGTAGTTCCCCCCTCCATCACTACTGTCTGTTACTGCTTGCTTAAGGTAACTTAATCTCTCCAGAACTGTATAAGAGAAACAGAATGAAGATAATTTTTGAAATTTTCTTAACTTTTTTCTGTCAGCAAGCCTGCAACTTGGTGAGTTTAGCCAGTGTGATCTTATTTTTTATTATTTTTTGAATTATTTATTTACTTATTTTTACTTGTATTTTTTATTTTATTTTATTCTTTTCGGTTCTTATCTTTTCTGCCTAATTTTTGTGTAAATTGTTCTTAATTACTGAAATTTAGGTTTGGTATATTAGGGTTTTGGTTATATGTGGGAATTCACAAGACCGGCCATGTTTTTTTTGTTTTTGTGGGCTGTCTGTCATTCCCTTGCTAACTGGATATTTTATGGCTTGGGTGAATTCCCCCCTCCATCACTACAACTCTATTTTTCCTTGCTTAAGGTAACTTAATCTCTCCAAGACATATAGAAGAAACAGAATGAAGATATTTTGAAATTTTCTGTTTTTGCTGTCAGCAAGCCTGCAGCGGTGAGTTTAGCCAGTATGATCTTATTTTTTATTATTTTTTGAATTATTTATTTACTTATTTTTGCTTGTATTTTTATTTTTATTTTATTCTTTTTCGGTTCTTATCTTTTCTGCCTAATTTTGTGTAAATTATTCTTAATTATGAAATTTAGGTTTGGTATATTGAGGTTTTGGTTATATGTAGGAATTCTAAGACCGGCCATGTTTTTTTTTTTTTTTTTTTTTATTGTTCTCTGTCATTCCCTTGCTAACTGGACACATGGCTTGGAGGTGATTCCCCCTCCATCACACCTTGTCTGTTACTGCTTGCTTAAGGTAACTTAATCTCTCCAGAACTGTATAGAAGAAACAGAATGAAGATAATTTTGAAATTTTCTTAACTTTTTTCTGTCAGCAAGCCTGCAATGGTGAGTTTAGCCAGTGTGATCTTATTTTTTATTATTTTTTGAATTATTTATTTACTTATTTTTTACTTGTATTTTTATTTTATTTTATTCTTTTTCGGTTCTTATCTTTTCTAATTTTTGTAAATTGTTCTTAATTATAAATTTAGGTTTGGTATATTAGGGTTTTTTGGTTATAGGAATTCTAGGACAACCGTGTTTTTTTTGTTTTTTTTTATTGTTCTCTGTCATTCCCTTGCTAACTGGACACGTGGCTTGGAGGTGATTCCCCCCTCCATCACACTACTGTCTGTTACTGCTTGCCTTAGGTAACTTAATCCTAAGAACTGTATAGAAGAAACAGAATGAAGATAATTTTTGAAATTTTCTTAACTTTTTTCTGTCAATAAGCCTGCAACTTGGTAGGTTTAGCCAGTGTGAATGCTTATTTTTATTATTTTTTGAATTATTTATTTACTTATTTTTGTATTTTATTTTATTTTATTCTTTTTCGGTTCTTATCTTTTCTGCCTAATTTTTTGTAAATTGTTCTTAATTATGAAATTTAGGTTTGGTATATTAGGGTTTTGGTTATATGTAGAATTCTAAGACCCGGCCATGTTTTTTTGTTTTTTTTATTGTTCTCTGTCATTCCCTTGCTAACTGGACACATGGCTTGGAGGTGATTCCCCCCTCCATCACACTGCTATCTTCCTGCTTGCTTGACCTTGTCTCTCCAGAACTGTATAAGAGAAACAGAATGAATATTTTGAAATTTTCTTAACTTTTTTCCTGTCAGCAAGCCTGCAGCTTGGTGAGTTTAGCCAGTGTGATCTTATTTTTTATTATTTTTGAATTATTTATTTACTTATTTTACTTGTATTTTTTATTTTATTTTATTCTTTTTCGGTTCTTATCTTTTCTGCCTAATTTTTGTGTAGGTGTTCTTAATTAATTGGGTTTGGTATCCTTCAAGGTTTTGGTTATATGTGGAATTCTGGGCTTGGCCATCTGTTTTTTTTTTTGTTTTTTTGTGTTCTCTGTCATTCCCTTGCTAACTGGACACATGGCTTGGAGGGTGATTCCCCCCTCCATCACACTGCTGTCTGTTACTGCTTGCTTAAGGTAACTTAATCTCTCATAGAACTGTATAGAAGAAACAGAATGAAGATAATTTTGAAATTTTCTTAACTTTTTCCTGTCAGCAAGCCTTGGTGAGATTTAGCCAGTGTGATCTTATTTTTTTTGTTATTTTTAGATTATTTATTTACTTATTTTTACTTGTATTTTTTATTTTATTTTATTCTTTTCGGTTCTTATCTTTCTGCCTAATTTTTGTGTAAATTGTTTAATTATGAAATTTAGGTTTGGTATATTCGGAGTTTTGGTTATATGTACAGGAATTCTAAGACCGGCCATGTTTTTTTTGTTTTTTTTTTTATTGTTCTCTGTCATTCCCTTGCTAACTGGATTTTATGGCTTGGAGGTGATTCCCCCTCCATCACACTACTGTCTGTTATAGCACTTAAGAGTAGCAATCTCTCCAGAATATAAGAAGAAACAGAATGAAGATAATTTTAAATTTTCTTAACTTTTTTCTGTCCGTAAGCCTGCAATATGGTGAGTTTGGCAAATGTGATGTATTTTTTATTGTTTTTGAATTATTTATTTACTTATTTTTACTTGTATTTTTTATTTTATTTTATTCTTTTTCGGTTCTTATCTTTTCTGCTAATTTTTGTGCAATTGTTCTTAATTATGAAATTTAGGTTTGGTATATTAGGGTTTTGGTTATGTCTTTAAGGAATTCTAAGACCGGCCATGTTTTTTTTGTTTTTATTGTTCTCATGTTCCACTTGTAACTGGACACATGGCTTGGAGGTGATTCCCCCTCCATCACACTACTGTCTGTTACTGCTTGCATGAGTAACAATCTCTCCAGAACTGTATAGAAGAAACAGAATGAAGATAATTTTTGAAATTTTCTTAACTTGTCAGCAAGCCTGCATGCTTGGTGAGTTTAGCCAGTGTGATCTTATTTTTTATTATTTTTTGAATTATTTATTTACTTATTTTACTTGTATTTTTATTTTATTTTATTCTTTTTCGGTTCTTATCTTTTCTGCCTAATTTTTGTGTAAATTGTTCTTAATTATGAAATTTAGGTTTGGTATGGGGTTTTTGGTTATATCCATGAGATTTCTCAGAATGACCATGTTTTTTTTTTTTTTTTTCTCTGTCATTCCCTTGCTAACTGGACACATGGCTTGGAGGTAGTTTCCCCCCTCCATCCTACTGTCTCGGCCTAACCTTAGGACCTTAGATGACAACAAGAACTGTGAGAAAAGGCAGAATGAAGATAATTTTTTTGAAATTTGCTTAACTTTTTCTATAGCCAAGCCTGCATGGTGAGTTTGGCCAGTGTGATCTGTTTTTTTTATTATTTTTTGAATTATTTATTTACTTATTTTCTTTTCTTATTTTTGTTTTATTTTATTTCTTTTTCGGTTCTTATCTTTTCTGCCTAATTTTTTTGTGTAAATTGTTCTTAATTGTAAATTTAGGTTTGGTATATTGGGGTTTTGGTTATGTAGGAATTCTAAGACCGGCCATGTTTTTTTTATTTTTTTGTTATTTCTCTGTCATTCCTTGCTAACTGGACACATGGCTTGGAGGTGATTCCCCCTCATCACACTGCTATGTAATGCTGTGCTTAAGGTAGCTTAATCTCTCCAGAACTGTATGGAAAACAGAATGAAGATAATTTGAAAATTTTCTGCTTTTTTCTGTCAGCAAGCCTGCAACTTGGTGAGTTTAGCCAGTGTGCAGTCTTATTTTTATTATTTTTTGAATTATTTATTTATAGCTTTTTACTTGTATTTTATTTTATTTTATTCTTTTTCGGTTCTTATCTTTTCTGCCTAATTTTTGTGTAAATTGTTCTTAATTATGAAATTTAGGTTTGACTTATACTAAGTTAAAACTTCATTAACTTCAGTCACATATTTATTTTTTTTAATTGGAGTAGATAGTACCTTCTATCGCCAGGTCTCACACTCCACCCCCTTCTTTTGGACAGGAGTAGAGTTGATCGCCTTGTTTCTAGTTTAGGAAGGGGTTCCCGAGTAGATAGATTAAACTAATTGGAGTAGATAGATTAAACTATCGCCCGGTTCACACTCCACCCACATCTATTGAACAGGTGAAGAGGCTCATCCCTTGTTTCCTGTTTAGGATGCGGTTTCCGGTTTTCTCTTTTCCAATCTTTTCACTCTTTTCCTTTATTATTTTATTTTTTTTTTTCAATTGGAGTAGATAGACTAAACTATCGCCCGGTTCACACTCCACCCACATCTATTGAACAGGTGAAGAGGCTCATCCCTTGTTTCCTGTTTAGGATGCGGTTTCCGGTTTTCTCTTTTCCAATCTTTTCACTCTTTTCCTTTATTATTTTATTTTTTTTTTCAATTGGAGTAGATAGACTAAACTATCGCCCTTGGTTCACACTCCACCCACATCTATTGAACAGGTGAAGAGGCTCATCCCTTGTTTCCTGTTTAGGATGCGGTTTCCGGTTTTCTCTTTTCCAATCTTTTCACTCTTTTCCTTTATTATTTTATTTTTTTTTTTCAATTGGAGTAGATAGACTAAACTATCGCCCGGTTCACACTCCACCCACATCTATTGAACAGGTGAAGAGGCTCATCCCTTGTTTCCTGTTTAGGATGCGGTTTCCGGTTTTCTCTTTTCCAATCTTTTCACTCTTTTCCTTTATTATTTTATTTTTTTTTTTCAATTGGAGTAGATAGACTAAACTATCGCCCGGTTCACACTCCACCCACATCTATTGAACAGGTGAAGAGGCTCATCCCTTGTTTCCTGTTTAGGATGCGGTTTCCGGTTTTCTCTTTTCCAATCTTTTCACTCTTTTCCTTTATTATTTTTTTTTTTTTTCAATTGGAGTAGATAGACTAAACTATCGCCCGGTTCACACTCCACCCACATCTATTGAACAGGTGAAGAGGCTCATCCCTTGTTTCCTGTTTAGGATGCGGTTTCCGGTTTTCTCTTTTCCAATCTTTTCACTCTTTTCCTTTATTATTTTATTTTTTTTTTCAATTGGAGTAGATAGACTAAACTATCGCCCGGTTCACACTCCACCCACATCTATTGAACAGGTGAAGAGGCTCATCCCTTGTTTCCTGTTTAGGATGCGGTTTTCGGCTTTCTCTTTTCCATTCTTTTTACCCTTACGTAGCCCCCTGCGCATCAGTGGCGTTACTGCCTTGCTCGGGGTGATATGATTAAAAAAAAAAAAAAAAAATATATATATATATATATAATCATCTGCAGACAAGCCTGTTTCGCTGTATCTTCAGTGCAGCTAGGTTATCCGTTTAGCTTCAAGCCGAAATCCAATTGGTCACTAGACGAACATCTTACCACTGAGCTATCTGCGTAAAACATAAGGGTGAAATAATTTGAAGTTTAACAAGTCTGAACCAAATATTGATCTTAGATTTCTAATGTATAATGCGCGATCAATCTCACAACTGGAATAGCATTGGGTTAACCCAATGTATTAGCAAGAAATTAAGTTTTACTAAAAAAATAAAAATTCGTTCTTAAATAAATAGCTTTTTTCTTTCTTAGGCTACGGACTTAATGATGTACTTATACACACACACACACACACACACACACACACACACACACACATATATATATATATATATATATATATAACAACTCTATTCCTTTATTCGATATATATATATATATATGGGGGGGGGGGTGCGCGTGCGCGCGCGAACACACTCCTGTGTGGAGATTTCCCTGAACACTACAACCTTAACCTCTTCTTCAATCGTTATCTATAATTCTGATCATCATATTCTTCGCTTCTGACCATGTCCTTTTTCATTCATCTCATTCACTTCATATTTTTAACGGTAAGCCTGTACCTTGAATGACTCTCGAACTTTCTATCAGATGATCCTTAGTAAAAAAAAAAAAAAAAAAACATATCTATCTACGAACAGTCTCAAAATCTACAGTACACTCAAACATGACATACTGTCGCTTCGAAGACAATGACGAACAAGCTCATTTGCTCGTCAGTATGCCTCATTATTGCGGTTTTACGTCAGAGCATACGAAACTTAGAAAATATTTGTGCGATTTCGACCCAAACATAAATAATTCATTTTATCAACTATCTAAACAACAGTAATATTTGAATATATTTTACTGGGTGATTAAAAAAGGTTGCCATTGAAACTATTACGGCTTAGTTTATTCCTTAAATACAATGCGCAAAAATAATAAAATAGTACCTCTGTAAGAAATTTAAGTTAGAGATTTACTTTGACGATAACACCCAAGGATTAATAATCGGATAAGCCGGAAATTGCGAGGAAACGGTAATATTACTTTCTCTAAACACTTAGGCAAATAATTCCCTCCTTAGCCGTGATAAACTGAGAACCTATATCCCTGAAATGCGGCTGTCTGAACAATTTTTGCCTTTGAGCGAAATCGGGTGACATTCTTTCTTGATAAATCTGAAAGAAAAAGAAAGAAAAACACGGGAGTGGGGGTGAGGGTGAAAAAAAACGGAAACGGAGACACCTCTGCAAAGGGAAATAGAAAAAATAATTAAATTAAAAAATAATAAATACAGACTTGGAAAAAACATGACCGCAGATTAGCAGCGAACCAAAAATGCAAGTTGTCTCAAAAGAATGCATGCACGCATTGACATCATCCTCGTTCACCGAACCTCACCCCTTTAGACATTTTTGTGGAGATATTTGTAGGTACCTCCACTAATTCCACTGAAAAAATAGCATAGTATGAAGTAAAAAGGCCCCAAACTTAAGAAAAACTAAGTTTTTCTATCAGGATGTTTATGTTATTTTAAAGAGGAAATATCAAAATATTGTTTCATTATTTTTTAAAAAGTCTTAATCCTTTCTAACACGTTCGAAATTTTGTTAAAAAATCATGTTTTGATTTCCCTTAGCGGGTAACCAAATCGTTACTAGAGTTTACAATGGATAATGTAATATTACGTAACTCAGTTTTTTTCGGTAAAAAAACACATTAATTTAGAAATTCTTTCAAAAATCAAATAATTGTCGGATTTTAATGAAACTTTCAGGACTTATTTACAAATGAATGAAATTATTTTTTAAATTATTATAATTAAAAAATCTTGGTAAACATATATTTTTTACACCTGTTACCCAGCTCTATGCAAATTGCTGAAATTTCAAGAAATTAGATTTTATAGTGAAAATTGGTTTTATTAGTTAAACGTAGGATTCATTGCGGAATGTAAATCATCTATTATTTTTTCAAACATTTGGCCCTTTTTCCGAAAATCTGTTTCCAATAGTAAAATAAAAAATGCAATAAAACTTTGACATTATTTAATAAGCTAAGCTTTTAATTGCTTTAAAAATAATATATATTAAGGATATTATATTCTGAAGAAAAAGTTTTTTTCGAGTAATAATGAAATTTTAAAAGAATTGTTTTCATTTTGTTATTAATAATTTAGAAAGTTTCAAAAATATTTTTTAAATACTTCAAAGACTTGTAGGCGTTAGGTTATTAAATTATAAAGTAAAGACTATATTTACTAATCGAAAATTGAAAAGTTCAATACAAATTGTCAAGCCATCGTATTTTTATAATAATTTTTAATTTCTTTTTTGTAATGTGTTTGAAGTTTTTTATTTTTTATTTTTGTATGGTAATTTCTATGTATACATTAAAAGGTCATGTGTTTCATAGTTTCTTCCCCTTACAGGAAAAAATTAGGACAAATTTGGTCACCATACACTTAGTTTATCTCGAATATGTCCGTCATCCCATGTCAATCATTTACAAGAAAGGTCAGAGATCAACGTTCCGTTATTAAGAAATACTTTTAATCTAAATTTCATGTTATAAATAAGTAATACTTGTGAAAATCAAATTAAATTGATTTTATATTTGCTAATATTTAAATAAATATTTAAAATAAAGCGTATACAAATGTATATTCTTTGCAAGACTTTTAAAACCGAGAATTAACTTTTGCTTGCAAATGTGTCGATCGCTCAAAAATGACCGAAAAAATGAAAAGAAAAAATTAAATTGAAAATTTTTAGATTTGAGTCAATATAATTCCTATTTAAAATACACCAGAGTATTTTGCTTTTAGTAATGCTTCAAGAAAACTTATTTTTATTTTTTAAAATTCAATTGAAAATTTAGATATTGAAAATGAGTGGAAGTATCTACTTAAAAGTCTACGTTACAAAGGCGGTAACAATCGCCGAAACGTAAGTTTCCAGAGTAGTAACGTAAGAAATGTTGATTGCTTCTTGTGAATCCATTGCGTCGCGTTGTCGGCAATGTTTGTATCATAGCTGGTATCAATTTAAAACCATACTGTTGTTTTGCGGGGCAAAGCAATTTGGGATCGTTTCCTCCTTTCCACACGTTTCTTGCTTTCCTTCCTTTTATGTTTGTCCGTCCGTCTGTCCGTCAAGTTGCTTGATACTTGATCAAGCTACCAACTGATTTTTCATTGACTTATATAGACACTCTTCTATATGCAATTCCGTGTTTTTCACTATCCATTATAATTATGGATAAGGCAGATAGCACCCATTACGGCAATTCTTTTTACACAAATTGTTAAGGGTATGCATTTATAATAATGTCTTCAAATGCATTATTTAAATTAGATCTAGTTTGTTCTAATTTCTTGAATCATTTCTTGAGAAAACTTCAAAGTGTGTAAACATTCTTTGAAACATCTTGTATAAAATATATAGATTCATGCAAAATTTACAAAGTGTTTTGCGTAAATCATGTAGTATTATTCAAAATTATAAATAATTTATTCAAATCATAAGCACTTTTACTAGAAATAGATTGACCTTTATTTAAAATATATTGATCTTTATTCAAAACATATGGACCTTTGTTCAAAATATATTGACTTTTATTCAAAATATGTTGATATTCATTCAAAACATATGGACAATTACTAAAAAATTATGGACCTTTATTTAAAATATAATGACCTTTATTCAAAACACATGGATCTTTATTTAAAACTATACTGACCTTTATTTAAAAAATATAGACCTTTATTCAAGCTATATGAACCTTTATACGTAACACAATCTCTTTCTACGACAAATTATGCAGATTCAGCCAGTGTGCATTTTTACTGACTGGCCTTGTCTGCTGGCTGTGGATGTTTTTATCTCTAGACAGATTGGCAATCAAACTTCTGTCTTCTCATTAGCACACCAATTGTTTTGAATTCAGAGTTATCCTTCTACCAGACAGACTGCCAACCAAGGCAAGAGAGAAGCCCAGTCTGTCCTGCTATTTAACTCATAGTTGAGAAGAGAAGAGGGCGATTCATGCCTTTTCTAAAGGTATTTTGTGCGAAAGTGAAAGAAACGAAACCGACTGAAATTCGACCTCAACTCAACCTTCAATATTACAAAGAGATATAACATTTAGTGAACTTAAGAAGTATAAACTGTTTTGATAAATATAAAAAAAATAGCAAATTTCTACTGACAGTAACGTTACCGAAAAAGGTTTTTTTGTAGTGAAACAAAAATCTTCACCATTATTATTATTATTATTATTATTATTATTATTATTTCCTTTGATTTTTGCTGTATATGTATTTCCTTCCGGGTCCCAACCAGAAAGTCAGAAATGGCTTCATGACATTTTCTATTGATCAGTTTTGTAACAAAAAACAAAACAAAAAAAAAACTAAGTTCACAAACATTTTACATAGATAAAGCTCTTTGTAATATGTGAGATGTGTTTGTGAGTACAATTTTTTGAATTTCTTTAAGGCGTGAACTACCAAAAATACCTTCAATGAGTCTATCGGACCCTTTTCCAGTCAATTCGAGGGCTCCAGCTACAACTGCGAATCCCCACCACTGGTCCTTCGCGTCGACACCCAAAATCTCAGCGACCGATCGATAGTCGATCACTTCATTCCAAAGTCGGCTCCGTTCCACGTTGTGTTCGATTGGTCACAAAGCTGGTTTGGGTTGAAAGTTGCCGAAAGCCGTTGCATCGACGATCCAGACAGAGCTGGAAGCTACAATAAGAAAAGGAAATCTTTGTGAAATTAACAATAAGGTGTTTATACATTTATATACGTTCAGTATTTGTTTGGAGTTTATCACCCTTGCAAGTAGACAAATATAATTTCAACCGACGGCTTCTATAGGATGTAACACTTTATCTAAGTTGATTGATCTGTCACCAGGCTAAAGTCGGGAGTTTTTGTAAGGTAGGCAGTCACGTGACAGCACATATCTCGGGTTAACGTGCTCACTTTTAAACTAACTGGAACCAACTCTACGCACTGAAAACCCACTGACTTTTGCTTAAATTGTATCTCGCAGTCAGGGGGGGGGGCTGTGATGCACTCTGAGTGCGCTTAGCATTTCTAATTGACCAATAAGGGTCCTTCATCTGATCAACCTCGCCTCCTTCTCTCGTGTGTGAGTTCCTCTTACCACTGCCCGAGGGGCGTGGTACATTTCTCCGACTTTCCCGTAATTCTATCGGAGCCATCTTCCTCATTAGTCATTTGATCAACCCCGTCTCCTTCTGTCTAATGTAAGTACCTCTTATCATTGCCCAAGGTGTGTGGTCAAGCCCAAACAGCCAAATTTTAATTATCACTCCAAAATTTCTTTCCCATCGAACCTTCGGTGTGTGGTCGTACTTTCACATCTGTGTTCTATCATTTTAATCTGTTGATCTGAAATGTTTTTTATTATTTCGGCTTTCTCGTCTTGTATACAACCTCCGCAAGAAATTATTTAGTTTCGGTCAAAAGAAAAACCATATGTTTTTCTTTTTATCAGCGTCGCAACATTTTCTAAAAAACAAAGAAAACTTTCTTTCTGGATTTTCCGTTTCTCTTTCTGACCAGGGAATGGCTAGTTTCTAAGGCTCACAAAATTCTTTCAACTATTTTCATGCAAGGGAAAAGTCTGTTTCAAATCAAACCTTTAGAAATCTGTTATTTTATAAATGGCCGTTAAATTTTCACAATAACCAAAGGACTCACTTCTCGCGATAATGGCTATTCCGAAGTTTTTTGACAAGAATCTTTATCCGAGCTTGTAGTCAGCACTTCTTCTTCATGTGCCGTGTCCATTCAGGACGTAGGCGATCATGGACTTCCACTTGTCGCTCTCAAAATTCTTCCTCGTGTTATGTCTTCCAAACCCCGCTCTGCCATCCATTTGTTCAGGCCTATCACGCTGCTTTCCTATGTTTCTTTTTCCGTCTATCTATCCTGTGAATATTAAATTCTCCAAACCCTCTTTCCTCGTTATATGTCCCCGAAATCTGATCTATCTCTTCTTTATATTAAGTACTAGCAGTATAGCACGGCGTTGCTCGGGTGTAATGAAAGCTTTAAAACTAATCCATGGTCCTGGAACTCAGACTCTTTGGACGTCGGCACGAAAGACTAAAAACCAATAGCTGTTTCCAGTTAAAGCGAAACCGTAGACTGAAAGAAAAATGAATGGATGTAAGTCAAATTTTGATTTCCTGGTATCAATATCAAATTTTCTGCACTATTGTAAGAACTGCAACCTTGAAACTTCTGAATATCGTTTCTTATGTCTTTGTTTATGAGTGTATCAAATTTGATTAAAATCGGACCACTCCTTCTATAACCAGATTTTTTCGATTTTCGATATTTGTCGGGGGTACCTCGACACAAAACCTACCTAAGAACACTCGCAGACGCATATAGTACAACTGTGTAAATTTTCAAGAAAATCGGTTCAGCCGTTTCGGAGTCTATAGGTAACGGATACACACACACACAGAAACACGCACACACACACACACACACACACACACACACAGAGTTCCATTTATAAATAAGTTTAGATGAGTTTTCTCTTCGTTTCCATCCTCTTCAACACCTCCTTTAAAGAGTCATAAAAACTTTATCTGCAGTGGTTAATCGTTTTCGGTTGCCGTAATACTATTTATCTATTTTTATTGGGTGGTCTTATTTGAATATTCTTCAACTAGCATATAGTGGATGAAGAAGAAAGAAAAACTATTCCATTAATATTTCTTCTCCTTCTATTCCCCTTTCTTAGCACCAGAAAGAGTGTTATGCAACTTGAATTGTTGATGTCCTCATGTGCCACACTTTTTAGATTTCCAATTCCTCATCTTGTTTTTGTGATACGTAATGACTGTTTCTCGTCGGGTAACTTTGATTGTTCTGTCTGTGTGAATTATTTTTATTTTTGTTGTTGTTATTGTTTTACTATAGTATCTACCTACCTTTCGATAGTGTTTGTCATGTCCCAAGAGAAAAATATTAAAGCTTCACCCATTTTAAGAAATCAAAGGGGTAAAGGAGTAATAAAACTCAAAATAGCAGACATATTGTTTGTTTTCCTTTCTTTTCACTTGCTTTTCTTTTCGTTTTTCTCTAACTATATTACTCTCTATCTTTCATTCATCACGCCTACTTTGTTTTTCTACACTTTTGCGTGCGGAAATGGGCAAACAGAAGGTTGATAGCTTTAGTGTGTGTGTGTGTGTGTGTGTGTGTGACAGTGTTCAGAGTGTACAGATATTTCATTGATCTTAACCAGAGATGACAGAAAGCTAAACTTTGAGCCTATACAAAGCCTTCAGATAGACATTCTGATTCTATACAGAAATGCTGAGTCATACATAAATAATCATATCAGTTTTCAAGGTTATTATTATTATTATTATTATTATTATTATTATTTCCTTTAATTTCTGTTGTATACTTATTTCATTCCTAGTTTTAGCCAGAGACTTAAGGTTAGAAATGGCGTCATGACTTTTTCTACTGAACATTTGTACAAAAAACGTTGCCTTTTCTCTAATCGAACCTTGGCCACCAACCACAGCTAGAATAATTGATGTCTCCATGTGCCACCTTTTTTCAAAATAGAATGCGATATTTAGAGTAGTCTATCTTAATTCACTAAGTGAAAACCCCTAGTGTAGCATCAAGCAATGATTATGATTATTTGATTTGAGGTCCTCCCCGACTCTGCTGGGTCTCATCTCAGCTCCTACCAGCAGCTTGGAGACATGATACATTCCTCAGTACATGAGTTGTCCCAAGTAGCATTGCCACCTACGCACTCCCAATGAAGTCAAGTAGTCTTATGAAGCAGAAAAAAAAATGGAATTTGTTCCGGGTGTATTTATCACAAAAGGGGAAACTTGATTTTATGCTTAGTATATTTTCCGATTTGCATTGCACATCTGTATTTTTATCCCAAGGCACTGACTGTTGTGTGTGTGGGGGGCATGCTTGTGAAATGGCCTTTTGCCAAATATAACTGAGCCCAACACATTTGAAAGTATCAGAAGGTTGCACAAAAGACAAAAGTGTCTCGATGTATAAATATGTGTAAATTTATTTAACGAGAAGAATGACATCAACTTTTGTTGTTTTCAACTAACACATATGTTGAAAAGTCCTGCATAAATTTTTTTCTTTTGACTGTGGATTTAAGAGTTCACGTTCACTTAAGGTTAGATAAAATGGATTTGTGAAAAAAAGGCAAGATGATGTCGCTTTGTCGCTTTCTTTTGTTGCCGACAAGTCAACGAGGAAAGAGGAGAATCAATTAGTGCGGTGTGAAAGAGAGAGTGAGAGCGTGTGAAAAAAGCATGTCATCTAGATGATACGTTCGGTTGACAACCAGTGTCTCTCCGTAGAGAAAGGCAAAATCACGCGTATTTATACCATTGTGAAAATTAGGATCGGCTCAACTTTTAAGATTTTTCCTTTACTCCTGATTGGCCAATATATAAGAGGTTGTATTTATTTTGTTTTTGCAGACATCAGCACAGAGTAAAATGTAGTGAGCCGACTGTCTTTTGAAAAGAGGTCTTCTATTGGGGAATATATAAATGTATATGTTTTTATTATTATTATTATGTCATTTTTCATCATATTTCGATTTCTGCTTTGGTCTCACTACCAACCAAGTCTGCGGGGAGACCTAAGGCAGGTAGTGGCGTGTTGTTATGGCTCCATTTCATGTTTTTCTATCTTCCCTATCAGCCCCAGCATTACATAGATAAAGTTTTCCTTAGTGTGTGGGCTGTACTTAATAAGACAATTTTTTGTATATCTCTTAAGCTGGGGTTTCCAGGGATTTTTTCAATGTGTTGTTTTGTTCCATTTTTTATCATTCCAAATGCACCTACTATCACTGGCATAATTCTTGTTTTCAATTTCCACATTTTTTCTATTTCAATTTCCAGGTCTTTATATTTTGACAGTTTTTCAAATTCCTTGATTGCTATGTGACAATCCGCTGGACAAGCCATATCAATTAATAGACAAGTTTTCTCCTTCTGGTTTTTAACAATAATGTCTGGCCTGTTTGCTTCAATTTTTCTGTCTGTGTAGATGGTGTAATCCCATAGAATGGTTACATCTTCTATTTCTGTAACCGGTGCTGGGTGATGTTCATACCAGTGTTTGTTTACAGCTTTTCCATAATGTTTGCACATTGCCCAATGTAAATATTGCCCAACTCTATCGTGGCAATTTTTATATTCGTTTGGGGCAAGAACAGAACAGCCTGAGATTAGGTGGTCTATTGTTTCTTGGTGTTTATCACAAAACCTGCATTTTGGATCCATATTATTATGCATAATATTTGCCTGAAAGTTTCTAGTGAAAAGACTTTGGTCTTGTGCTGCAAGAATAAAGCCTTCAGTTTCAGACTTTAATCCAGATGCACGTAACCATCGATGAGTATTAACTTTGTCAACATTGGATTTATTGGCACGTTCTGGATATTGGCCATGCAGAGGTTTGTCTTGCCAGCGCTGTTTCATCTGTTCAAGAGCTTTATCTTTGGCTTTCATTTTCATGTTTTTAGCCGCAATAGTTGGTTCTTGGCTTCTGTTTTGCTTTTCTACAGAATCTACTAACTGTAAATCTTGTTTGTATTTACTGCCTTCTTTTATTATTGAATATTTTTTCTTTCTTTCTTCATATTGCCTTACTAATTGTATCATCCAATCCTTTGTTGTTTCTATGTATGTTAGTAAGCCAATAGTTGTTGTCTTGTATGACAATTCCAGCTGAATAAGACCTCTTCCACCTTCTTTACGGGGTATGTATAGACGGTCTACATCAGCCTTTGGATGATGCATCTTATGCTTAGAAAGAAGCTTTCTTGTTTTAGCATCCATTCGCCTGATGTCGTTTAGAGTCCAGTTTAAGATGTTAAAGCTATATTGAACAACTGGGATTGCAAGGCTATTAATGGCCATAACTCTGTTCTGTGAATTTAATTCAGTTTTTAATATCATTCGTAGCCTTCTATAGTACTCTTTACGCACTATTTCTTTCATTTTTTTATGGTGAATGTTTTCGCTCTCATTTACACCTAGGTATCTATAAGCTTCTTCTGGTTTCAATTCTTTTATTGTTACAGCAGGGTCTAAGTTAATTGAGGATGTTTCTTGTATTGATCCACGTAAAACTGTAGCTTTAGCACATTTATTCAAATTAAATTTCATTCCAATGTCTTCGCTGAAGCATTTTACAGTTTGCAGAAGACCTTCCAGCTCATTATCATTCTTAGCATATAACTTTAAGTCATCCATGTAAAATAGATGGCTTATTTTCTTTTGGCCTATTTTATAACCACATTCTGTCTTATTAAGTTGACTGGTTAGTGCTATTAATGATATGCAGAATAGTAAGGGAGATAAAGAATCACCTTGAAATATACCTCTTTTGATGTTTATTTCATCAGACTTATAGGTTCCATTTATATGATTGAGGTAAAGGGTTGTTTTCCATATAGACATGCACTGTTTGATGAAATTGATGATGACGGGCGATATCTTGTATATATTTAAAGTCTTTAAAATCCAGGAATGTGGCACACTATCGAATGCCTTTCGATAATCTATCCAGGCAGTACTAAGATTTTTCTTTGTACTGTAGCAGTTTTCCAGGATCATTTTGTTAATTAGCAATTGGTTTTTACAACCATAACAGCCACGTTTTCACCCTTTTTGTTCAAGCGGTATCATGTCATTTCTTTCTAAGAATAAATATGTCTGTTTTGTTAAAATAGATGTTAATAGTTTATATGTTGTCGGAAGACATGTAATTGGTCTGTAGTTTTTCGGGTTGTTTGTGTCACCATTCTTGGGTAGAAGAAATGTAATTCCTTTGGTCATCCATGCAGCAATTTTAGTGGGATCGTCAACCATTTCTTGAAGTTCTTTGGCTAGTTTTTTATGTGCTGCATTTAAATAATATAGCCAAAAGTTAGGAATTTTATCTATACCTGGGAATTTCCAATTGTGTGCTTTTTTTAGTGCAAATTTAACATCATCTTCTGTAATTCCAGACCATGTCTGTTCTGGTTTATTTATTATTATTATTATTATTATTATTATTATTATTATTATTGGCTCATGAAAAGGTGTGGGTGTGTGTAAAGTCGGATTTTCTGTCCAATTAAATTTTACGAAATCCGACACCGCAACATATATCAGAATCCATTCATGGATGCTCTTGTGCACAACTGTAATGTCAGGGCGATTTCTTTCCAAGCGCTTGAGTCCTTTAGTTTTACGACCAGAGTGACCGCAAGCTTGTCTCAGTGTCTTGGCTGCCCTCTGAGGCATAATGTTTCCGACCCAAATAGATGTTCTGCTACTTTTATTCCTCGGCAACAATCATGTTTAGCTACCCTTGTAGAGCCTTCAGGCTTTTTATTGGGTGAAAGATAGTGGTGTAGTTCCCCAGCTATGAGTTAAATAGCAAGGCTAACTAGTCTCTTTTGCTGTGAGAAAACAACCAGTCTAGGAGAAGGAAAACTCTGTGTTCAAATTTAGCATAAAGAGGGATGGTCTCGTCTAGCTATGTTTCCCTAGCCACAGAATTCTTGTTATGTTTGCAGGCGTTATTCGATGTGAAATGGGATAGCATTACATTTTCTGTGTCTAAATATTATATGCATACATTTTTAGGACATCCTGTATGCATGTACTGTGTGCAAATATCCGCGTAACTATGTTTGGAGGGCGTTAAAAATTTAGGTCTTTTTAAGGTTTCAGTAAGCGTAACGATCAGTTTTATGTCGGCCACAAGACAAAACGATGATATCCCTCTTTTGAAAACCCGTCGATAACAGTATTTAAGCTAATATTCTACTGAGTAATATATGTCTTCTAACTGACAGCAGTTATTTCACCACAGTCGCCGTCTTTCGCCTGCACCGGTATCTCCCACATTCACGTCTAACTCCTCTGACGTTTCCTATATCCTTGTCTCCAGCCGACAACTCAAAGCAAAATTTGCTTCTAAGGATTTATTGTCGTAGACACAAGACGCTGATACCAAATTATCCGGCTAAACTAGACAACGCCCGTATCAGAATTGAAGGTCTGTGATTAAAATCCGTTAATTACTGCTTTTTTTTTTTTTGCGTTTGTTTTTTTTTTTGGTGTGTATGTACGTGTGTAAAAGAGAGCAAGAGAGATTACTACGAGAAGAGTGAGTGCCGAAGGGTTCGTCAGTTTTGACAGCAATAAAATAATATAGTCGTTCATTTTGAATTGCACACTGGTGATGTATCTTGACATGAATGCTTTATGTTACGAGCGACTAAAATAATCGTATTGGAAATGGCCTTTGTGCAGTAAAAATTCTCTGAACTTCACCATCCACTAGAGTGTGAATAATAAGCTATTTAAGCCTTTTAACGTCATTGCGGTTTTATCCCTCTGTATCTCACCGTCTTCACACCAACGCCTGTTTCTACGGGTATGTGTGCCTGGGTATATCAGTCTGTTTGTATCTACCGATTAAAACAATTTTCTAAGCTTAGCACAAGGCTGAACGTATGGGGGTGCCCAGTGTGGATCAAACTAACTATTCAGTCGTAATTGATCTCAAGCTCAATAACCGTTACATCTTGTTAAGGCGCTCCTATCTACCGATATTGGATATCGGCTCGGAACGAGAAATCGGGAAGCCGAGTTTGAATTCCAGCCGAATTCACTGCATTCACTTACGCGCAAATACCCTTGGGAAATGTATTAATCCGTCTATTCCTTCCAGTTATGGGTTAAATAATAGGACAGATTGGGTTCTATAGCCTTAGTTGGCAACCAGTCTACCGCAGAAAGCAATGGCAACCTACTGCGGGATAATCTTCTACCCAGTCAGTCATGTCTCTTTCGAGACATGATCGCCCAAGCGTGTATCACGTATGGCACTTAACTGACTGATCTACCGATTATGTAGATACATAATGATATCGCACTTCGGATCTATCTTCACTTCTTTCTTACCTCCAAACTTCCTTTCTACTCATTTTCCTTCCTAGCTATTTTTATTTGTAGGTCATATGAGGAATGGTTCGTTGTGGTGCAGAACGAGAAATCGGAGAGCCGAGTTCAAACTCCAGTTGAATTCGTTGCACTCACTTACGCGCAAACACTCTTGGGAAAGGTATTAATCCGTCGCTTCTCCGTCCAGCTATGCTAAATTAATCAGCTTTAGACCAGTATTACTTATTTATAGCATGAAATTAAGAATAAAACTATTTCTTAATCACGAGTTGATCTTTCTAACCTTATGGCAAAGGTAGAATGACAGCCATATATTTAGATAAGCTAAGTATGGCTAACCAGAATTGACATAATTGTCCAAACTTTTTTCTGTAAGAGGAAGAAACAGTGAAACACATGATCTTATAACATAACACAGAAAATACCATACTAAAAAAAATCAAATACACAAAAAACTATTTTAAAAATACAATGGCTCGACGATTTGTATTAAACTTTTCAATTTTCGATTAGTACATATAGTCTTCACTTAATAATTTAATAACCTAACCGCCACAAGGCATTTGTAGAATTTTTTAAATTTTTAAATTTTATATAATATTATAATTAAAAAGAAAAAAATGAAAACAATTCTTTTAAAACTTCACTGAATTTTTTTCTTCAGTCTATAATTTCCTTAATATTTATAATTTATAAACGTAATGAAAAGCTTATCTAATTAAATAATGTCATAGTGTTATTACAATTTTTTTATTTTACTATTAGAAGCAGATTTTAGAAAAAAAAGGCCAACTGTTTGAAAAAAAATAGATGATTTACATTCCCTAACGGGTCTTGCGTTTAACTAATAAAACATTTTTGCTACAAAATTTAATTTCTTGAAATTCCATGAATTTACTGGAGGGAAAGATGTAAAAACAAAATATTTTTACCAAGATTTTCTAACAATAATTTCAAAAATAATTTAATTCATTTGTGAATAAGTTCTGAAAGTTTCATTAAAATTCGACAATTATTTGATTTTTGCAATAATTTCCAAATTAATGCGTTTTTCACCGGAGAAAAATGAGTTGCAGAATATTACATTATCTATAGTAAACTCTGGTAACAATTTGGTTACCTGCAGACGAAAATGAAAACAAGACATTTTAGCAAAATTTTAGTTAGCGAGTAACCAAATCGTTACGAGGGTTTACAATGGAAAACGTAATATTACATAATTCAGTTTTTTTCCGGTGATAAAACACATTAATATAGAAATTCTTGCAAAAATCAAATAATTGTCGGATTTTTATGAAATTTTCAGGACTTATTCACAAATGAATTATTTTTTTTTAATTATTATTTTTGTAGAAATCTTGGTAAAAATATTTCAACCTCCACGTAAATTCATGAAATTGAAAGAAATTAAATTTTGTTGTAAAATTGGTTTTATTAGTTAAACGCAGGACTCATTAAGGAATGTAAATCAGCTATTATTTTATTGAAACATTTTGCCTTTATTTCCGAAATTCTGCTTCTAATAATAAACTAAGAAATGCTATGACATAACTATGACATCATTCAATTTGATAAACTTTTAATTGCTCGAATAAATAATATAAATTAAGGACAGTATAGTCAGATGAAAATAAATTTCGATTAATAATGAAATTTTTTAATTATAATAATTTATAAAATTTAAAAAATATTTTAAAATACTTCAAAGATTTGTTGGGGCTAGTTTAAAAACTTATTAAGCGAAGATTATACTTAGTAATCGAAAATTAAAAAGCTTAATACAAATCGTCGTGCACTGCATCGGTAGCAAGGCCCATGCTTGGGAGGTTGTGAGGAGCATGGAACCATCTTTTAATTGCTGTTGTTCCTAGGTCCCCCCCTGATTCCGGAGTGGTAGCCCCCCTGATCCGGGTCCCAGCGAAGGACAAATAGTTCACCCAAACTGGGGTCAAAACACTATGAAAGTATAAAAATACACTTTTATAGAAATATATACATAAAAATAGACTTTTTATAGAAAAATATACATTTTTGAATGAAAATGTTGCCAACAATAGATTTTTTAAGAAAAAGATATTACCATAACACATTTTTGAAGGAAAAAAATTATTCCCAACAAAGCATTTTTGAATACAAAGCTAGAATACATTTTCAGTTTTCTAAAAAAAAAATAAAAGAATAAAAACAAAAACATTTCATTAAAATCTGGCTAAATCAACCTTCTAAATATAACCAAACTTTTAAAAAAAAAACAAAAAAAAAACCTTAAAACCCCACCTTTTGGGCATTGAATAACCCACAGAGGTTGATATGCCGTTAAACAAAACTAAAACTAAAACTAAAACAAATCGTCGTGCCTTCCTACTTTTAAAATATTTTTTTATTTTTTTTTTTTGTTTTGTATTTGAAGGATTTTTTTTGTATGCTAATTTCTCTGCACAAATTAAAAGGTCATGTGTTTCAGAGTTTCTTCACATTACAAGGAAAAAAAAATCTGTATAATTATGTCACTTGTGATCGCCATATAGTGGAAAGCTCAGAAAGTTGAACTCTGTGTTTAAAAAATAGTTTTATTATAAATTTCATGCTATAAATAAGTAATACTTGTGTAAATCAAATTAATTTAACATTAAATTTGCTAATTTTCTAAAAATCACGTATCAGAGGTGTATATTTTATTTTTACAAAATTTTTAAAGCCAAGAATTAACTTTTGAAAATGACTGAAAAATTGAAAGATTAAAAGAAAAAACTGAAAAATTTTAGATTTCAGTCAATAAAATTTCTGTTTGAAACACACCAGAGTATTTTGCTTTTTGGAAATAGTAAATTTAATCATTTCGCTTTTAATTAAATCTTTAAAAAAAGTTTTAAGAAAACTTTTTTTTAGTTTTAAAAATTCAATTTAGAATTTAGATATAAAAAATGAGTGGAGGTACCTATATCCACTTATATCATTGTTTATATATATATATATATATATATATACTGCAACTTGATGGGTATAAAGTTTCGATGCTAAAACGCCATCATCAAGCAGTAAGGATGATGGTGTTTTACCACCGAAATTTTATACCTATCAGGTAGTAGTATGCAATAATAATAATAATAATAATAATTACCATATATTTACGCTTTACATTTTGTATTGAGCACTTTTTAAAGTAAATATTTAACTGTGGAATATTAGTAACCATTACTCATATTATATATATATATATATATATATATATAGTTCTTTCGTGACCCAGGTTTATACCTTTCGGTGTCTTCAGGTAATTTATAATAACTTTTACGGGTTTTTTTAAAAGATGTTCGCGTAACAGGGATCTTTTATGAACGAGCAATTTTAAAAATTAGAAGTTACTTAAAATCTTAGAACACTTTCATACATTATTGTATGATCCTAATAGGTATTTCCTGGTATGGTTACACTTGGTCATCATTTCTGTTCTTTCATTTTTGTTTGGGAATAACATAATAGCTAATTTTTCTTCTTGGCACAGTCTACATATTTTGCCACCGTTGTAAGGCTTGGCTGCTTTCACTACACTCCACGTTATGTCTGGGTCTTTTCCACATTTTAATTTCAATTTCCACATGTGGATGGCCAATTTTGTACAACTGTTTAAGTTTTCTAGTTTAAATGTAGACTTATGGTTATTCCACCTAGCCTTAAAAGTGCCTCTGGTAGATCCCAAATATGATTAGTTTTGACCATTTAAGTAATGTACTTTTGCTTTGTATATAACTCCTTTTGTATTAAAGAGTCCTTGAAATGGGTATTTAATTTTGCCCCTAGAATTACATTCCTTATTTCTGGTGTTTTCTTTCTTTATGTCAGTCAGTCAGTTCAATCAATGCCATACACACTTTGGGCAATCATGTCTCGAAAGAGACATGACTGACTGGGCAGAAGATTATCACGCAGTAGGTTGCCATTACTTTTGCCAGTCAAGGCCATAGAACCCAATCTGTCCTATTATTTAACCCGTAACTGGAGGTTAGAAACGGATTATTTTCTAAGGGTATTTGTGCGTAAGTGAATGCAAGAAATT
Source organism: Ascarosepion bandense (assembly GCA_037127315.1). Taxonomy (NCBI): domain Eukaryota; kingdom Metazoa; phylum Mollusca; class Cephalopoda; order Sepiida; family Sepiidae; genus Ascarosepion; species Ascarosepion bandense. The sequence goes on along the minus strand of JBBBDQ010001106.1, from coordinate 499,460 downwards.
TAACTGGAATTCGAACTCGGCTCCCCGCTTTGTCGTTCCGAGTCGATATCCACTGCACCATATTTTTATATGTAATTTTCTAAATTACTAGTACTACTAACATATCCCTCAATAAATCCAGGCCTAACTAATAAAGCAACAACTTTTAGGCAAAATTCGATTTTATTCATTAACATAGTCTCCTGCTATTTGCAGAAGAATCATTTGCAATTAGATGAAAATAAAAGAAAATGTTAATTACACGAGAGAGAATTTTAAAATCGCTATTCAGCCATTAACCAAATGTTACCAACTTGGTCCATTGAACAGCTTGTTTTGGCTGGCTGATGCGATATAATAATTATATTCAAAACAAATAAACGTATTTTCGTAAGTTGGGGATATAGCTCAGTGGTAGAGCGTTCGCTTTGCATGTGAAAGGCCCCGGGTTCGATCCCCGGTATCTCCATAAACGTTAATTTCTTTTTCTTTTACTATAATGAATTTGTATGAACGAATTTTTAATTCATGATGAAAAAATAAACGAAGTTGCAGATAAGTAAATGTAAGTTTACTCATATTCCATTGTCTTTTATTCCAACATAACGTCATTCTTATAAGTTAATTCTTTCTTTTATTTTAGAGGTTCATATCATACTAACGAATCATACATAATGCAAGAAAAAGCTTTTGTCTCTTCTTACATCCACATATCCTCACCCACAAGCTACACTCAGGTCCCAATAATAATAATAATAATAATAATAATAATAATAATAATAGCAATAGTAATAATAATAATAACTACGACAATTACATAACAAATTAACTAGGTATACGCTTAAAATTTAGCTTATATTGGTATAAAAGCCCATTTTTTTTATCCCACTGTGATTCCCAACTAGTGTGCTGCGTGATCCTCTTAAGTGTGTCACAAAATATTGTCACGGCTTACATACATATATACATACATATATACATACATAAATAGGGCGTTCCAATAACTTGGGTCGATTTTATATGTGAATTAAGTTTAAGCGTCTTATGATTTATTTTTCAATTTCTTTGAGATTTAACAACATCAGTCTTTCGCAATTTCAACCATGAAAAGATTAAAAATCGAACAACGTGTTAAAATTATCGAAAGCAATTACGAAAATGGACGTTCAAAAAAGAAGTTCCCAGGTCACAGCATTTCTCGAAACAGGGATGTCGATTAGCCACCAAAAACAAAAATAGAAAACGAAACATTATCTGATTCAACCAATCATTTAACTTAGAAGTAAAATCCAAAATAGGACAAATATGTTTAAAACTGATTGATAAACACTTTCCAAAAAAGCCCAGTATTAAACAAAATTTTCAATAGGAATACAATCAAACTGAGTTATAACACATCACTCAATAAGTCCCGGGTCTGACATATAGATGGCGTCATTAATAAAAATCCATAATTTTTTTTTTATCAAGTACTCACCTTCAAATTGCACATAACAAAATGTAGGCCCGATCGGATTATTAGTTTACAAATTACAGTTATTTAAGTGAAGCTTCAGTTGCAAATTTTCAAAACAATGGAAAAATCTGAATTTCGTTTGTTGATAAAGCATTGCTTTCTGATGGGAAAAGATACTGTTCAAGCAAATCAGTGGCTTGATAAGTGTTATTCGGACTCTTCTTCATCGGAAACGGTTAAAAGGTGGTATGCTGACCATAAACGCGGTCGTACAGACACAAATGATGCTAAACGCCCAGGTCACCCAAAATCGGCAGGTCACCCAAAATCTGTCCCGGAAAACACCAAAAAAATCTACCAATTTATTTTGTCCGATCGTAAATTGAAGTTGCGTGAGATAGCAGAAGAGTTGAACATATCAGAAGCCAGTGTATTCACCATTTTGCATAAACATTTGTCAATGAGAAATATGTGTTCAAAGTGGGTGCCGCGTCTGCTCACAGTCGATCAAAACAACAACGCATCGACGATTCAGAGCATTGTTTGCAACTGTTTCAACGCAACAAGAAGGAGTTTTTGCGTAAATATGTGACAATGGATAAAACATGGATCCACCACTTCACTCTAGAGTCAAATCGGCAATCAGCTGAGTGGACAGTAGCAAGTGAAAGCCGCCTAAAGCGATCAAAGATGCAAACATCAACAGTTAAGATTTTGGCCACCATATTTTGAGATGCGCAAGGTATTTTGTTCATCGATTACCTTGAGAAAGAAGGAACCATCAATAGCGAATATTATATCGCATTTCTGATGCGTTTGAAGGAAAAAGTCATTAAAAGACGTTCACAAATAAAGACAAAAAAAGTGATCTTTCACCAAGACAACACATTGTGTTACAAGTCGATCGCTATGATGACAAAACTACATAAATTGCACTTCGAATTGCTTCTCCATCCACCATATTCTCCAGATCTAGCCTCCAGCGACTACTGACTGTTTGTAGACCTCAAAAGAATGCTCCAGGGAAATAAATTTGGCTCTAATGAAGAAGTAATACAGGAAACTAAGGCGTATTTTGAGGCCAAAGACAAATCGTTCTACAAAAAGGCATCGAATTGTTAGAGGAACGTTGGAATCAATCACCCAAGAAGGAGACTGCTGATGAATAAAGTTGAATTTTGCCTAAAAGTTGTTGTTTTATTAGATAGGCCCGGGATTTATTGAGTGATGTGCTATGTGTGAAAAATAATATCGCCCAAATGTCCGCCAAGGCTTCAATAATCAAAACTTTTGATGATGTCTCTGCATAGTTGCTCCTCTATCTCACCACTAGGCTTTATTATTTTATCATATCATCCTTCATTATTGTTGGCTTGTTGGCATAGACTCTACTTTTAAGAAACGCAACAAAGGAAAAATCTAAAAGCATCAAGTCGCACAATCGCGATAGTCACTGTTTCTAGAGATTATGAGACCTGGAAACTTCTCTTGTTTGAACGTCCATTTTTGTAATAGGCTTCGATAACTTTAACACGTTGTTCATTTATTAATCTTTCCATGGTTGAAATTGCTATAGACTGAAGTTGTTAAATCTGAAAGAAATTTTTTAAAAATCATTAAACACTTAAACTTTTTTTAAAACACTTTAAATTTTTTTTTAAACACTTTAAATTTTTTTTAAATCATTAAACACTTAAACATTTAAATTCACATTTAAAATCGGTCCAAGTTATTGGAACACCCTAAGATATGATCCCATCAATAAAAACATTATTTACTCTGAAGAAGTCCTTTTGAAGGATGAAATGCTACCTCGGATTTTTTTACATTTTTCCATTCAATTACCAACCATAAAATCCAGTACATATATATTTTCTACTACATAAACCTTGACACTAGATATTAGCATTGTTTAGCTTCTGTAATGAGTGAAAATTTTTTTCGCTATAGAAAATCACTTTTTATATATATCAAGTGACAAAGAGTACAATTATATTTTTCCATTGTCCTCTTTTTGATGTTACAAAGTACGTTTTTGTTCTTTTACTCTCCATTCTTTCAGTAATTATTGTTTTCATGGTTAGGATTGTTTGTCTTTAACGTCGCAAGAATTCGCTAAATTGTTAGGATTGTCTTGGCGTTGACGAGGCAAGCGTATCCCAAGTAGGCAGATGGCGGCTATGGCGGGCGTCTGCGCGTCTTACTGAAATGGCCGTGCAACGTTGCATGACTTCCGGATATAGATTCTAAAACAGCGACAAAAAGACGACGGGCATATTTTGTTTTTGTTAATAGCGGCGTTGTTTTATTGGCTTTTTTTTTTTCTCTCTTTCTTAGCCTCTATTATTTATAGGTGCGTGAAAGATATTTATCTATACTAATATAACGTTGTGTGTGTGTGTGTGTGTGTGTGTGTGTGTGTGTGTGTGTGTGTGTGTGTGTGTGTGTTCTGACATCACAAAATAAAGAAAAATCCTGAACATCCATTTTTTTTTTGTTGTTGTTTTTTCAATGGATAAATGAAAGACCTCAAGTAACAGCAATGGATATGAGGTTGACTCCGGGAGTCATTCAATGCCTCCAAAGTCAGATGCGATTCCCTTCGTCGCTAATCTGTTGCATTCATGCTCGCCAATTTCTAAACAAATAAAAAAATTTCTAACAAAATGTAATAAGATATTGTTTTTGCTTGCAAAATAAAATATTTTTGACTTCATAAATTTAACACATTTGAAGGTCATTGGAAGTCGAATTAGTTTGTGGCCTTTATTCTCTTTTAGTGCAGTGCATTATTGGAAGTAAATTTGTTCATAGGACTAATATAGATGAAATATGATAGGATAAGTGATGCGATCCTTCAAGTACCTTACAGTTTAGCAGATGTCAATTTGGACTTAAAAATGTTTTTTAATGAAGTGGGTCAGTCGATTGAATGCTATCAAACTTTTTTTTATGAAGTGGGTAAGTCGATTGAATGATATCAAACTTGAATATTCATTACATTTGTTATGGGATAGCCCCTTTGTACATAATAATGGAGTCAACTGAGTGTACATATAATCCTGCCTATAGAGAGAACGGCTGTCGTAAGTCTCGGATTTACCTCTGAAACTATGATACTGTCAGCTCTCTGCCTTCGGGTAGAGGGCGCTCTCTGCTTCCGAGCAGAGAGCACTAACCCAGTCATGGTTCCGCCGTAGGGTAGAATCACGACTCGCTAATAATAGACAGACATTTTTAGGCCCGGCTATATGGTCGGGAAGACCCACTATAAAATGACCTTGTGTCACATCTAACCTTGCGTGGGAAGGTTGGTAAATACCGTCGTAAGTCTCGGATTTACCTCTGCAACTATGATACTGTAAGCTCTCAGCTTTCGGGTAGAGGGCGCTCTCTGCTTCCGAGCAGAGAGCACTAACCCAGTCGTGGTTCCGCCGAAGGGTAGAATCACGGCTATGTAAAAATAGACAGACATTTTTTGGCTCGGCTATATGGCCGGGAAAATCCACTATAAAATTACCTTGCGTGGGAAGGTTGGTAATACCGTTGTAAGTCGTAAGTTGTTTAGTTGTAGTTGGATCTGGAATCACAATTGTAGTTGCAGTTGTTCTGAGCTCCACTCAGCTAGAATCAGTTACCCGGACATACTATTTCACTTCAAGACTGTGTATGGTTATTTCTACTAAATTGACTAACCCGCGTTCCAGTTTGTATATTACGTTCAATATAACTTACATTTTCTATCTCCAAATCTGTTTTTGTTATTTATTATTTTGTGCGGTTCCTCACCTGGAATCCACGACAACTTTTTATTCACGCCAAAATTCTGACACTTACTCTTAGCCAGGTTGTAATATACAATTCTCTTCGTCGCTAATCTGTTGCGTTCATGTTCACACCAATACATAAATGCGAAAGGCATGAATCATTCTTTTCCTACCCTTCCCAGCTTTGGGATGTCCCCTTTAGTCTTGGATGGCAACCAATTTCAGAGAAAGAAAACTCTTATTGCTAAATCGTGAAGAGGACAAAAGACAGTGGCGATTATGGAACTCTGAAAGTAGGTGAGCAACTTAGAGGCCGATATTTTTCTGAGGAGAAGGGTAAACTCAAGCAGTGTCTTCATTTTCATACTTACACCATGATTGTATATACAACTTAGGAATGAGTTTGTGAGTATAAGTATGTTACTTCACTAAATTAAGTGACTGCCTATGCATCTGCATATCAAGTTGGGCACATTAATTTTAATTAACGTCATCCTTCAGATACGAAAATATGACTATTAAGTCTCTTTCCCTCCCTAACAACATGTCTGTTTCTATCTATCTGGTTGTTATATTTTGTTTTTACTTTTAAACTGATCTCTGTATGTGTCCTTAAAAAGCTAAATGAAAACGAAAATGCAGAGGGAAAAGTGCTGAAGATGAAATCTTATCAAAATCAGAGACTGATCAGTTTCATAAATATTTAAAGCCTATAAAAGTGGGGGGACCAACCGAGGGGCCACTCAAAATCCGGGTGGGGGTCTTCTCCCCACAGCACCCCACCCTACACAGTAGAATCGCCACTGACAACAGAAAATAACTCCGCTATCTTTCTCAAGCTTGTGCGGATTTTCGCAAATAATAATGAAAAATATGCTACGATTAGTTTGATATAAATATTAACTAAATTAAAAGTTATTTTATTTGAACATATAACAATAAATTATTTTAAATAATTTAAAAAAATATGATTATATTTAAACAAATTATATTTACATTTGAATAAATATTATATTTAAATATATAAAATATATTTAAAAAATATTAAGGATATTATAATTCATAATTAATATAATTCATATTAACTATAATTAATATAATTAAGGATATTATTTTTCACCAATATAAAAATTATATTTAATTTTAAATAAATTGCAATAAATATGATTATATTTAAATAAATTATATTTAAATATGATTAAAATAAGAATTAATATAATTCATATTAACTATAATTAATATATTTAAGGATATTAATTTTCACCAATATAAAAATTATATTTAAAATTAAATAAATTGCAATAAATATGATTATATTTAAATAAATTATATTTAAATATGATTAAAATAAATATGAAATAAATTATTTTAATATAATATAAAATATATTATATTAGCTCTGAATACTAAATCGTGAAGAAGACAACAGAAAATAAATCCACTATTTTTCTCAAGCATGTACGGCATTTTGCAAATAATGATGAAAACTATGTGGCAATTAATTTTCGTCTACGTCCTGGAAGGATATGGCATAAAAAATACTACTATTTATTTTTTAATCATTTTACGCCAAGCAAGGCTGACATACCCCAAGTACGCAGGGGGTTATAGGGAGTGAAAGTGAGAGAAAATACTGAGTATAAAGAGAATCTAGAGGAGGATAAAAGATGAACAGGATTCAGTAAGATAGAAGAATACGATTGATGTTGCATGACGGAAAAGAAAATGCAGGACCTCCTACAGAAGGTAGCAAGAGAAAGCGAGAAGAAAGGACTGAGCACAAACTTCAAGAAAACAGAATCATCAAAAAGAAGACCCCAAAATGCCAACTACAGTTTGGAGAAACTAAAATAAAATAAGTAAAGACATTTAAATATCTGTGAAGTGTTCTGACAGAGGATGGAAAGTGCGACAGTGAAATCCGAAAACGCATTGGCATGGCCAAAGACGCATTTCAAAAGCTAACCAGTGTACTTAGTCAGGAAACTCTCATTGAAAACAAAGAAAAGATTGTTGGACTTCTATGTGATATCTGCCCTTCTGTATGGCAGTGAATGTTGGACGATCTCCTTAAGGATGAAAGAGAGGCAGCAGAAATATGGTTCTACAGAAGGATGCTGAGGATACCATGGACTGAGAACGTGAGAAGCGAGAAGGTGATGGAGAGGATGCAAACGAGAAGAAAACATACTTAACACCAGAAAGAGACAGATGATGTTCCTGGGACACGTAATGAGGACGGAGGGCCTGGAGAATTTAATACTCACAGGATGGATAGAAAGAACGAGAAACAGGGGAAACAATTGCGAACAACGCGAGACATGTTTGGTAAGCTTGAGCAAATGAATGGCGGAGCGGGGTTTGGGAGAGATACCACGAGAAAAATATTAAGAGTGACAAGAGACAGGGCCAAGTGGAAGTCCTTGATCTCCGACGTTCTTAAGGGTCACGGAACATGAAGAAGAAGTATGTAATAAACAGATGCATTGATTAATAATAATAATGATGATGATAATGATTCTTTGATTACTATCGACATTATTGAATTGAGGCAAAAGTTACCAGCAAACATAACAAACTCTCGCTTTCTATAACCTTAAGTCTCTTTTCCGCTGAATTGTTTATTTCATCGTAAAACGGTTATGGTTCCAATGTGATGAAATCTTCGAAGAATTGCTCGATATCTTCGAATTGTTACAATTGCTGAGAAGGTTCTATTCAAAATGAGATATTGAAAGCTGTCCTCGATATAGCCACAATTCTCTTCGATCCGGATTCTCTTAAGAATTTTTTTTTTTCAGTTTGTATGTCAGTTCTTCAATACGGCAGTGAATGCTGGACAATATCATCGAAAATGAGGACAAAACTGGAATCAGCAGAAATGTGGTTCTACAGAAGGTTGCTGCTGATATCGTGGACATGCAAGCAACGATGAGGTGTTGGAAAGAATGGCAACAAAAAGGAAATTAATACTGAGCATCAAGAAGAGACAACTGAAGTTCCTGGGACATGCAATAAGGAAGGAGAGCTTGGAGAACCTGATACTGACTGGCTAGATAGAAGGAAAAAGAGACAGAGGAAGGCAGCGGATAACATATTTGAAGGGCCTGATCAGGTGGATGACGGAACGGGGGCTGCGAGGTGTAACAGGAGCAAGCATACTAAAAGCCACAAGGGATAGGGAAACGTGGAGAGCCATAATCGCCTAGGTCCTGAAGGGACAGAGCACATAGAAGAAGAAGAAGATAGAGACAAACTATGTTTCTCCTTGTAGCTACTCCCCCTTTGCTCGATCTGTGTAGCCATCGTCGATGGTGAAAAGAACGGTTAAAAATCGGTCTGTACTTTCCGTTACTGAATTCATTCACTTTTTCTTGTGAATGTCTTTTTAAAGGAGGCCTAATATTCAATGTGACAGATGTGCGTTGCAGAACAAGAAATCGGAGAACCGAGTTCGAATTCCAGTTGAATCCGTTCCATTCACTTACGCGCAAATACCATCGGGAAAGGTATTAATTCGTCAGTTCTTTCTCCAGCTATAGGTTAAATAGCAGAACATTGGGTTCTATAGCCTTGGTTGGGAACCAGTCTACCGCAGAAAGCAATGGCAACCTACTGCGGGAAAATCTTTTACCCAATCAGTCTGTCTCTTTTGAGACATGATCGCCTAAGCGTGTATCATGTATGGCACTTAACTGACTGATCATTCAATCTAATATAACTTTGAACTTAATTTAAGAACCAACATCTTGTGCTTTTCGACACTTCCTCTCTGATCTTCTTCTTCGTCTACGTGACGTGTCCTTTCAGGACATTGGTGATCACTGTTCTCCACCACTTCCTGTTGTTAGTAGTCCTCTATAAATTCCAAGTATGGATAATTTTTTTAATAAAAATATCATTTTGTTTCAAAAGTAGAGTGCCACCCAAGATTTAAAAAATTACATTCATCAACTCTGAAGTGACACACTGGTCAAATCTGATTAACTTCTCACAAAATGGAATTTGCGAACCTGAGGTTGTAGAAGGTGTTCAAATAATGAACTGCAAAAAAAAAAGGTTCTCTTGAATGGAACGTCGTTGGAGTCGCCGAATTTCCCTGCACATTCACAAAGTGTGATAAGAGCAATTAAATTAACTACTGACGCTTCGCAAGTTGTATATAGGAAAAAAGCAAGACACAAGCAGATTATTACTAAATTATTGTCACATCAAATAAGACCTTTATTTACTTAAAAGGGAAATTATACTGAATAATTTAGCTATATTATCATGCAATACATGACAGTAGTTCGATTTTCAATAAACAATGTAAATTCAGATTTAGTCTTATAATTTCTACCCAGCAGTATTATGGTGTCATACACACTTTTATTTTTTGTTTTTATTAATTATGAACAAACAAATAGTGTAAGATCTTATTCATTGATGAACCTTTTTTGGAATCTTTTACAATTTTTACACAGCTTTCCCTTATCGAAGACGGTAAAAATGCATATTTTGCTTATGGTGATTCATAATTAGAATTCTGCTTTGAAAATATTTTCCATTCAATGTATCTAATACGAAAAAAGGTTTATCTCGATTTATTCTTGAAATAGAAAAAAATTGAAATTAATTTTTAAGTAAAAACCTTTGTAAATTAGGTATTTTTCTACATTTTCCGACAATCTTTAGAACTAAATGCTTAAAAATTGGTAAAAATTATGAATCTAATTTTTGATAGCAGTACTTATTATATCAAGCCCCTGCTTTCGTCACTGAGCGCAATGCTGATTTTTTAAACATCTGAAAAATCAATTTGCCCTAATATCAAATGCGAGATGACATTTTCAAAGCTAAAGATCATAAAGACAAGATTAAGAAGTTCACTCTCTGAGGAAAATTTGGAATCAGACATGTTGCTATCCATTGAAAAAGTGTTCTTAGATGAACGAGTATCTTGAAATAATTATTGGCAGTCTCACAATCGTCTTGTGAACACAAACAATTGCTCTTAATATAGTGGACTGTATGCAATGCTCTATTGTGCTTTTGAATTATCTCTTAATATGAAAGTCACAAAAGATAAAATAATAATCAAATTTTGTAGTCGGTGTCTACTGACAGTAATATGTATAATACATCTTACATTGTAATTACTTAGATATACGCATTCTTTACCACAAAAATTCTAATTGCATCATTTTTTCCATATGAACTTTTTGAAAATTTTATTTATTCGTTATGAAAATTAAGTGATAGCATTGTAGTGAATGCTTCCTGACAGCCAATATTTTTAAACAAATTAATTTTAATATTTAATGTTTAATATTAGGGCACTATTTTTTAAAGCATTATTATAAAACTTATGTTTATTAAATACATCTTCATTTGCGGAATTTTTACTAATTCTATATTCTATGGATAAGGGGACATGTTTTATAATGGATGGAGGATAGTTAGATTTTGGGTGGGTATATAAAGGGTTTGTATTTGTTTTTTTTATATTGTTAGTATATATTTACTAAATCTAATGTCACATCGAGGAAATTTACTTTTTTTTTATATTTGAATTAATGATAACTTGTAAATTTAGGTTTTTATACTCTCTATATATTAACTTTCTAATTTATCAATTTAAAATTTGTGGAATTTCTTACCACCATAAGACCATCATCCCTGTATAATCTAATATATTATATATTTATTTCATTATGTACTGTAAGATTATATAGAATATATAATCCAACAAGATTGGAGAGACTCGCAGAGTCCAGTGATCTCATTTTAATATCAATGTTTTCCGTTGAATTATTTTTTATCGTTAACCCTAGATTTGAACAGGTGAACAGTGTAATGACTGGGAAAGCATCCTCTTGGGAGTTGTTCTACAAAGCGCTAATTCACGAGAAGCTGCTCGAATGAAACTGACTTCTCAATGATGGAATACGGAGAGAATATGGGTGGTATGCAACAGTATAAGTGTCCCTAGCTATGAAGGTTATACGTGAAGGAATCTAGCTCGTCCGAACACTTTCTATTATTTATTAATCCAATAGATTTTTATCACTTAAATCTTATTTTTAGTGGATATACATATTTTAGTAGACGCTCCGTTTTTAGACAATATATTTATTATCGTCTGCCAAGCTGAATATACAAATAATCTTAAATATACAATCGATATATATATATATATATATATATATACATGTGTGTGTGTGTGTGTGTGTGAGAGAGAGAGAGAGAGAGAGAAATTATTTGTTTGAACATTATTTTTAACCGATACTCGTATTGGAGAAGATATGTTTTTAACAAAACAGTATATTTATTTCTACCGTCCTGATTATTTACGAAAGTTTTTATTACGAAAATGTGTGTCATTCGACAGGATTCGAACCTTCAAACCCTATCAACACATTTTCGTAACAAAATTCATCGTAAATAATCAGGCCGGTAGAAATAAATATACTGCTTGATTAAAAACAGAATATCTTCTCAAATACGTGTATCGGTTAAAAATATTGTTCAAACAAATAGTTTCAATATGTCCGTTGTTAAACCATCTTAATCTTCGAGATTTTCCTTAACACACACACACACACACACACACACACACGCACACACACACACATATATATATATATATATATATATATATATATATATATCAGTCATTTACTTACCATACGTCATACATACTTGGGCAATCATATCTCTTTCGAGACATGACTAATTAGGCAGAAGATTTTCCCGCGGTAGGTTGCCATTACTTTCTGCGTTAGGCCGGTTGCCAACCAATGCTATAGAACTCACCCAATCCTTCTATTCATTCCATAGCTGAAGAGAGTAGAGATGGATTAATAACTTTCTTAATGTAACGAATTCGATTGGAATTCGAACTGAGGTTTCCGATTTCCCATTCCGAGCCGATATCCATTACACCACAACGCAAATCTAATATATATATATATATATATATATATATATATATATGAGCGTTCAAATAAAACCACTGTTACGTGAGCGTTCTTTAAAAAAAACGGTAAAATCAGTTATTGCAAATTGCCTGAAGACACCACTCATGGTAGAAATCTAGGTCGCGTAAAAACTCGTTTACAAATGAATATATATATGTGTGTGTGTGTGTGTGTGTGTGTGTGTGTGTGTGTGTGTGTGTATAACCCACCGTCAGGACAGTGTCTAAATTTGTTGCGTTATTTCCTACCGGTCTCAGTAGTCAACATTCGAACTCAGGTAATAAACAAGATTTCACATACTGAATTTCAAGGTATTCATCAAGAAAAGTGATTCTTCCTCTCTTTTTTTTATTTCTTTCTTTACACATAGATAGAAACATATACACACAGACACATACACTTATGCACGCGCATACATATACGCAACATTCACTCGAAGACATAACAAACATACAAACATGCAAGCGTATACACACGCGCACGCACATATATATATACACACACACACTTATAACACGCGTTGACTCTTTATACTGTTCATGTGTGAACTAATGAAATTGAACACTGAACTGTCATAACACTTTGGGTTGTTTCTCATCAATCTAACAAGTGTTCTGACCTTTTCCTTACAAAACAAATGGACCCCGACTGTTAAACCAGTTGTTGTGTATGTAAGAAGCAAATCCCACGTCTTCACCGTGATGCCCGGCAATGAACCATGACGGGTGATAAGTTCTTATTAGCCTGTATTATTTTTTGTGTCGTAAACTATAGGCGAAGTGTGAAAGATTCAATTTGCCGATGAAATATATGAATGGAGGCGACAATATTAGGCCCTATAATGATACAGTCCGGTTGCCTATTAGAGTGAGTATGTGCAAAGGTCAAAAGAATTCTCGAAATAAGTACATTTCTAAAAAAAAACAAAAAACAACGATCTTTTGAATTTTTGGTAAGTTGTCGGTATGTGTATAGAAATAAGATGTGTGTATTGGTATGTGTGTATGGATGTGTATATTCAAACATAATGATCTTATATTTTTTAAATTGTGTTCGCAAGGGTTACTGGGTGTGAAAGAATTAGGAACAGGAACATTGCTAAGGTGTGAGAATAGAGTAAGAATATTAAGAAGGATAGCGATTGACATTGCATTTAAATTTTGAATGATTAAAGTTGGCTGGAAAGCATGGTGCCAGAAGGGAGTTCCACAAGCAAAAAGTGAGAAAATAATAAGTTAACATAGAATTTATATCTACCGGTTCCATCTAGCCAGCTCAACTATGTTGGTGAACCCTAATAGTATTGCGGTTAAATTTAAAGAGTCCAGGTACAAAAGTATTTATAGAAAAGTCAAAAAGAGAAAACCTTACGGCGTTGGGAAAGTGACAGAAACTGAGATGCCAGATCGGGGCCAGTAATATTACTGATCCTTCTTTGAATTTTGTCAAGGAGCTCTAGCAGGAGCACTGGGCATTATGTGACAGCAATATTATATATATATATATATATATATTGCTCTGCGTCACTGCCTCTTAGTTAATCCTTTTTGGTTAGTTTAGTATTGAGCACTTTTCTTGCTTTGTGGTTTGTTCCGTTTGAGGGGTTTTTTTTCTTTGCTGTGAAGTGCTGTATGCATTATCGGTTCTCCGCAGTTTTCTTTTTTTTTCCCCTCGTTGTCCAAAGCTTTATAGCCGAGGGCGATAACGGAATTAGATTCTGCCGGTTATTCGTGGTTCTTAAAAATTACTTGTGTAACATTTTAAGATTTGAATACGTACAGAGTCAATTTTATTATTATTTTATTATTATTATATATATATATATATATATATATATATATATATATATATATATATATTCTAAACATATACTGTTAAATATAAGAGACAATGAATGTCTATTATGTTTAATCATGAGTCGTATTTTGGCTTTAATTTCAGTTGAAAATAAAGACAAAAATTCTCCAACATTTGGACAATTTTTTATTAATTTGCTTCTAAACTTTCGGCTCACATGAACCATCTTCAGAGAGGTTATTAAGACGGTAATACAATAACATCCACAATCACCGACGATTTTATTTTGTGTTGACATAAAAATAACAAACGCAGTTCACAAATTTACAATGCGGTTCTATGACGTCACACCGTCAAATTAGAAGCAAATTAATAAAAAAATATCCAAATGTTGGAGAATTTTTGTCTTTATTTTCAACTGAAATTAGCATGATTAAACATAATAGACATTCACTGTCTCTTATATATGTATATATATATATATATATGTTTAGTATATGTTTAGAAAATTATTTGCTGCCTCGATACACTATATATTCTTCATTTGTAAACAAGTTATTATGTGACCTAGGGTTCTACCATATGGTGTCTTCAAGTGATTTGCAATGACTGATTTTACCGTTTTTTTTTGGGGGGGGGGGGGTTAAAAGAACGCACACGTAACGGGGATTTTATATTTTTTAACTGATCGATAAACACTTTGCAAAAAGCTCAGAATTAAACAAAATTTTCAATAGGAATACAATCAAACTGAGTTATAGCTGTACTCGTAATTTAGAAAATTTCATAAAGAAACTAAACGCCAGAAATTTAAATAGCATTATACAAAATAAGATTATTAATAAAGATTGTAACTGCAGGGATAAAAATAAATGCCCACTTCAAGGACTTTGTAATACAAAAGAAGTCATTTACAAAGCAAAAGTACATGACTTAAATGGTCAAAACAAAACATCCTGCTTTCCTGCCTGTTGGAAGTCTTCCTCTGTAGTTCCTATATTTAAGAATTCTAGAGAACCTTCGGACCCAGCTAATTACCGCCCTATCAGCCTCCTATCGATCTTTGGCAAAGTGTTCGAAGCCATCATCAACGCCGAGGTGGTTCAGCATCTCACAGTCCACAGACTCTTCTCGTATAAACGGTATGGTTTCCGATTCACCAGGTCTACTGCTGATATGCTAACGACCATCACTAAGTATATATACCAGGCTCTCGACAAGAATGGCGAAGCTCGAGCTGTTGCCCTGGATATTTCCAAAGCGTTTGACAGAGTCTGACATGCTGACCTTCTAACAAGCAGCGGAGCTATGGTATAACTGCACAATTGTTAGACCTAATCTAGTCATTCCTCTCTGATCGCACAATGAAGGTAGCATTAAACGGACATGCCTCCCAAAACTACCATACGAACGCGGGTGTCTCTCAAGGCTCTATTCTAGATCCTACGCTCTTTCTGATCTACATTAACGATCTCCCTGACGTAATCACATCCCTAGTAGGCATGTACGCCGACGATACCACTGTTTACACTCGCCTCAACCAAAAATCTGCTGAGGTTGACAAAGCGAACCTCGCTACCGAGCTCGAGAAGAACCTCTAATCCGTGGTGGACTGGGGTAAGAAATGGCTCGTAAAATTTAACGCTTCCAAAACGAAGCTGATCTCTATTAACCATCACAGACAATCTCTCCTACCCTCCATTAGCATGGAATAGACTTGCCTTCCTGAGAATAAAACACTACGCCTCCTTGGTCTCACACTCTCAGCGGACCTCAAAATGGAATGACTACATCGAATTTATTGCTAAATCCGCTGCTAAGAAGGTTGGTTCACTGTGCAGGGCCAGGAAGTGTTTACCGTCTGAGTCCATCCTGCACATATATAAATATACCATCCGCCAGTGTATTGAATACTGCTGCTACATCTGATCGGGTGCCCCTGCTGTTCACCTCGGGGTTCTTGACAGAATCCAACGTAGAATCTGTAATGTGATAGATACCGACTTGGCAGCTCGGCTGCAGTCACTATCTCACCGGCGTGACGTGGCTTCCCTGGGCCTCTTCTGTAGATACTTTCACGGCTTCTGCTCCAATGAACTTAGATCACTGGTGGCTCCTAGGTATGAATTTACACGAGCTACTAGATTAGCAACTAGGTCCCACCCTTTTACAGTGAAACCGATAAAATGTAACCACAATTTCTACTCTAACAGCTTTTTATCGCACCTCTGAATTATTGGAATGTGCCTATGTGACAAGTCTACTCAGGCCAGGCAAAAAAAAAGGTAATTTAAAAAACATAAATCTAAGAAGGCTTGAAAGTTTACAATGAAAGAAAACAAAAATGCTTAATTCATAAACTGGTGTCGAAATGAACAAAAATGAAAAAAATGACAGGAATACCTTTAATGACCGTAGGTAATCAAGTGAGTGTACGACTAACAAGTCATCTTCTGAAGCTTCTAGAGGTTCTATGGTGGTGTCATCTCTCAGTAATTTGTCATCTACAAAAAAAATACATAGTTTAGTTTATACAAGTTAATGTTTCTAATGTTACTCAGAAAGGAAACAAAAAATTGTCAAACTTGTAAATATATATTCATACACTTGTTCATACCTGTACGGTGTGTAATTTCCCAAGTTTTCTATAAATTCATTTACTATCACCTGACAATCCACAGATCTATTAATGATTCTATGTCACTGGAAAATCTACATATATTCAATTCCAATATATAAAGTCAAATGATAAACTTTTGAAAAGAATGGAATATGCTTTTTGCAAAAAGTTATTTAGTCATCAGCAAGTTATTGTTGATTCATTTTTTTTTTTCAGTCATTGCTTCGTAAAATGTAAAAAGTCAAGGCAAAAAAGTAAATCTTTTCTCAGAAATATTATAATTATTATGAGGCTAATGGAAATTACTTAGTTAAATAAGCAATAATAATAATTTTTATCAAGTTTTTATAAAAACTGAGGCAAGGAATGGCTTGTTAATGGTAATGCCTCCAAAACAAAACTGCTCTCTTTCTAAGAGAATTCTTTTTGCCTTCCACCAGTATGGCTGATACTAACCTCCAAGGGAGTGACTCGTTACACCTTCTTGAGCTAACATCCTTGGCTGACATGAAGTGGAAAGATTATATTCAGTCAATTACTACATCTGCTGCAAAGAAAGTTGGTTCAATATTTATAAATCAACCATAATTTGAATACTGCTACCATATATGGTCTGATTTTCTTGTTATATATTAAAGATCCTTGATAAAATCCAAAGAAGAATCTGCAATGTTATTGGTTCTGACTTGGCATCTCAGCTTCAGTCATTTTCTCACAGCTGTATCATAGCTTCAAAAGTGCCTTTTCTATAAATTCTTTTAGAGTAATACATCACTCAATAATTCCCGGACCTGGCATATAGATGGAGCCACTAATAAAAAATTCATATGATTTTTACGAAGTACTAACCTTCAAATGGCACATGACAAAATTTGGGCACAATCAGATTATTAGTTTACAAATCAATTATTTAAGTGAAGCTACTGTTGCAAATTTTCAAAACAATGGAAAAATCTGAATTTTGTATGTTAATAAAGCATTGTTTTCTGATGAGAAAAAATACTATTCAAGCAAAGCAATGACTTGATAAGTGTTATTCAGACTCTGCTCTATCAGAAACAGCGGTTAAGAGGTGATATGCTGACTTTAAACGCGGTAGTACAGACACAAATGATGCTGAACACTCAGTTTGCCCAAAATCAGCAGTTGTCCTAGAAAACACAAAAACATCCACAAAACCATTTTGGGCAATCGTAAATTGAAGTTGTGTAAGATAACAGAGGAGTTGAACATATCAGAAGGCAGTGTATTTACCATTTTGTATGAACATTTATCAATAAGAAAGCTGTGTTCAAAGTGGGTGTCATGTTTACTCATAGTCTATCAAAAACAACGCATTGACGATTTGGAGTGTAATTTTCAGCTGTTTCAATGCAACAATAGGAGTGTTTGTGTAAACATGTGACAATGGGTGAAACATGGATCCAATACTTCACTCCAGAGTCAAATCGGCAGTCAGCTGAGTGGACAGCAACAGGTGAAAGCTGTCTAAACCAACCAAAGATGCAAACATCAGCAGGAAAGATTTTGGCAGCCATATTCTTGGATGTGCAAGGTGTTTTGTTATTCGATTACCTGGGGGATGTAAGAACCATCAATAGTGAATATTTTATAGCATTATTGGTGCATTTGAAGAAAGAAATCACCAAAGACATGGCCACAAATGAAGAAGAAAAATGATTTCTTTCACCAACACAACGCACAGTATCACAAGTCGATCAAAACGCTGGCAAAACTAAATTAAAATTTAAATTGCTTCTACATCCACCCTATTCTCCAGATTTAACCCCCAGTGACTACTGGCAGTTTGAAGACCTCAAAAGAATACTCCAGGAAAAGAGATTTGGCTCCAATAAAGAAGTGATATTGAAAACTGAAGTGTATTTTGAGGCCAAAGACAAATTGTACTACAAAAAAGGCATTGGATTGTTAGAGAAGCATTGGAATCAGATAGATTAGATAGAAATTATGTTGATGAATAAAGTTGAATTTTGCCCAAAAATTGCTGTTTTATTAGTTAGGCCCAGGATTTATTGAGTGATGTGTTAATTGTTTGATGAACTATTCTCTTAAGTACCTAAACTTTATGAATTTAAGTACAGTACTAGATTGGTGGCAAGGTTCCACCATTTTCAGCTGAAATAGCAAGCTGTTACTATAGTTTCTTTTCTCATCTGTGGAACTCTTCTGGCTTCTTGCTTTCCAGTCAAATTTAGTTTGATCTTTAAAATTTTAAATGCCATGTCAGTTGCTATCTTCTGTCCTATAGATTCCTGTTCTTTTATTGTTCTCACTCTTGAATGTTTTTTTTAATTTTATTATTTTACAATATGTAACCACAGCATCTTAGTCAGGTTAAATGATAAAAAATATATATAAATAAAAAAATTTGTACCTTACCTTTAAGAAAGTTATGGGTTTTGTTCCATTTTTTTGAGTCGAATGAATGCAGTTTTTCCAAAAACTGATGTCATAGCGTGAGGAATAAATAATAGGCCATTTGTGACTAGGAACATCAATAAAAATGTTACTGAAATTAGAAAAAAAAAGGATATTTTAAAATGATGAGAACTCAACAAGGAATTAAAAGGTGCGACAGGTAAATTGTCGCCACTTTAACGTCTTAATTTCATGCATGCATTGCTTTTGTCGACTGCACAGTGTAGTAGGGTCAGTTGAGTGTTGTCTGTGAGAGAAAGAGCACCATGACACAATTACCTCCTCCAGAAATTTGTAAACGGAATGTGATAGTGCTTGGCATTTGCACTGGGAGATCAATTATGAACATTTCAGTGTGTCTGGGTGTCAATCTAAGGACAGTGTAGAGAATTTGGAAAGAGTTGGATGATATATCCAGTCAACATCATAGTGTTTGGAGTGATCACTAGTGATGTGTGACGTTATACATTCATTTATCTTCCCACACAGCCTCAGACTCAATACGGAGGCTTACATAAAGTGTGTTGAAGAGGTAATGCTGCCCTGAGTGAAAAGGGTGGCTGATAAGAAAGATCCTATGTCTGGCAACAGAATTCTGCACTATACCACACAAGCAGAAAAACCCAATCATGACAGACGATTTCTGTGATCAAATCACCCCTTACATTTGGCCACATCCCCAGACTGCAATCCCCTTCATTATTATCTGTGGGGCGCATTTGAGTGAGAGACCAACAAAACTACTTGTAATACCAAAGATTAACTGAAGGCAAGGATTATGACAGCATTCACCAACTAACACTTGCTATAAAGCGTCGTAATCTAAATCTAATCTAAACTTATTTATAAATAGAACTTTGTCTGTGTGTGTGTGTGTGTGTGTGTGTGTGTGTGTGTGTGTGTGTGTGTGTGTGTGTGTGTGTGTGTTACCTATAGACTCCAAAAAGACTGAACCGATTTTCTTGAAAATTTACACAGTTGTACTATAAGTCTCTTCGAGTGTTCTTAGCCAGGTTTTGTGTCGAGGTACCCTCGATAAATATCGATAATCGAAAAAATCAGGTTATACAAGGAGTGGTCCGATTTTAATCAAATTTGATGCACTCATAGACAGACATAAGAAACGATATTCAGAAGTTTCAAAGTTGCAGTTCTTATAATAGTGCGGAAAATCGATAATATATATATATATATATATATATATATATATATATATATATATATATATATATATTCAAAATAATAACTAAACAGACTCTGTAAGTATCTAAATCCTAACTTTATACAAAGATAAACTTTAAGAAAAACGAATAACCAACAGAATCTAATTCCGTTAACATCCGTCGCACTAAGGCGTTGTATAAGAGGGGGAAAAAAAAAGAAATCCGCGGAATAAAGACAAGACATACGATACTCCGCAGTAAAGAAAAAAACCCCAAACGGAACCAACCACAAAAAAAGAAAAAAAGAAGAAAAAGTGCTCGATACAAATACAAACAAATGCAAAAGTACAAATGAAAAGCAAAAGTAGAGCAAAGACACATATATATATATATATATATATATATATATATATATATATAAAAGGCAAGATGTTTGTGTGTGTGTCTGTTTATCTGCCTGTATGTCTGTATTTTTTTCAGCCCTTTTATTTTAGTTTTTGCTTTGGGTTTAGCTCTAAGTAGATATAATTGTAGTTCTTAGTCTCAGCCATGATACCATTTACTCAGAGGACTTATTTAGCCTTCAAAATTCAGTTTATGATGAAAAAAACTTATTAGATATCGGTACCAGGAAATAAAAATTTCACTTACATCCATTCATTTTTCTTTCAGTCTACGGTTTCGCTTTAACTAGAAACAACTATTGCTTTTTAGTCTTTCGTGCCAACATCCAAAGAGTCTGAGCTCCAGGACCATGTATTAGTTTTAAAGCTTTCATTACACCCGAGCAACACCAGGCTATACTGCTAGTACATAGATAAATACGCAGACTGCAGCATTGTGTGGCGTCAGGGTCAACTATCAGAGACACTTGCAAGGACACCTATCTATACGCACCAAGGCACAACAAGAACGCCGATTTTCAAATCATTTAACCACCATAGACAATCTCTCCTACCCACCATCAGCATGGATCAAGCTAATCTCCCGGAAAGCAATATATTGGCCTTACTCTCTCAGCCAACTTCAAGTGGAACAACTACATTGAATCTACTGCTAGGAAAGTTGAGTCACTGTGTCGGGCGAGGAAGTTTTTCTTGCCTGAATCCACCTTACACAAATAAAAATCAACCATCCGCCCGTATATTGAATATTGTTGTCATATCTGGTCGGATGCCCCTGCTATTCATCTCGGCGTTCTCGACAAAATCCAAAGAATAATCTGCAATGTAATCGATCCTAACCTGGCAGCTCGACTTCAGTCTCTTTCTCACCGATGTGGCTTCCTTCTTTCTCTTCTACAAATATTTTCAAGGCTTCTGCTCTAACGAGCTGAGCTTCCTGGTACCACCTCTACACGAATTTACGCGAGCAACTAGACTGGTAACAAGGTCCCACTCTTTTACCATCAAAATAGTTAAATGTAACCATCTCTTCTATTAAAATAGTTTTCTCTCGCACTTTCCGCTTGTAGAACGTCCTTCTGTTTGCTTGCTTCCCTGATAGCAACAATCTCCAAAAGTTTAAAGTTTAAATGCCATCTCTTATCTCCTTGACTCTTAGCCTTTCTTATCCTTTCCTCGACACCTCCTGTACTTTGTTCTCTCGCTTTTTACTCGACTCTCACGTAACTCTCTTCATACCAGTCTTCCCATCCTTCTCTTACCCATTCTCTGGCATCCACTGTAACCTGTTTCTCTTTCTATTCGCTCTCCACTTAACTTATGTAACCTTTCGCTCTTCTCTTATATATACCGCAACGCATCACTGGTAGTACTGACTTGCTTGAAGTGAAACGATTAAAAAATAAAGAAATAGATAGATAGATAGATAGATAGATAGATAGATAGATAGATAGATATGTATAGAATTAGGTAGGTCTGAAGATAGATAGATAGATAGATAGATAGATAGATAGATAGATAGATAGATAAGGATGATATGAGATAGATAGATAGATAGATAGATAGATAGATAGATAGATAGATAGATAGATATGTATAGAATTAGGTAGGTCTGAAGATAGATAGATAGATAGATAGATAGATAGATAGATAGATAGATAGATAGATAGATAGATATGTATAGAATTAGGTAGGTCTGAAGATAGATAGATAGATAGATAGATAGATAGATAGATAAGAATAAGGCTGAGATAGATAGATAGATAGATAGATAGATAGATAGATAGATAGATAGATAGATAGATAGATAGATATGTATAGAATTAGGTAGGTCTGAAGATAGATAGATAGATAGATAGATAGATAGATAGATAGATAGATAAGAATAAGGCTGAGATAGATAGATAGATAGATAGATAGATAGATAGATAGATAAGATGAGATGAGAATAAGGATAGATAGATAGATAGATAGATAGATAGATAGATAGATAGATAGATAGATAGAATCGACAATTCTGTAATTATATGCTATCACCTTTTAAATAAGGGAAAATCTCTCACAGATCCCGTAAAAAGAATAAAAATTAATAAGAACCAAAATATATGTATTTATTTGACTCCGCTCGACCACATTTGAAAAATATACTCAAATATTATTTGTTTTTTCAAGTTCGCTAAGTGTTATCGCTCTTTCTAGTACTGATGGTACTTTCTTTCCTAACTTTTCGTTTAAGTTACTGTGGAAAGTTAACATCTTGATTATATGATTGTTTTCTCTTCTAGTAAACACATTCATACCAGATTTATGCACTGAATCTAATTTTAAATAAAACCAACTTTGATAAAATCTCCAGAAGATAAAATTACATAAGAAAACTGTGGAGATACATGTCCTCTCAAGTCTTTAATTGACATGGAACATAAAAAAATAATTAATAGCTGTTTTTCCTATGCATCTATATTCAGCAAGAAATCTTGAGACAATAAAGTCACTTTAACATAGCCATGTGTATATCAAATTTATTTCAATCTGATATATATATATATATATATATATATATATATTAAATTCAAAAAAGGAAGTGTATATAGGTAAAATCCCCAAAACAAGATCCTATTAATATTAATTTTATCAATACTAAAAATGATCTATCTATCGATGTAAATAGTATTAGTATTATCTATTTACAGAGCCAAATATATACGGAAAATTCCGGAGATTAACGAAATGGAATTAACAACCGACATATTTAATTTATTTATTTTCTGATGTTGTTTTGTAACAAAATTTATCGTGGTAAATAATCAAGCCGGTAGAAACAGTATATATATATATATATATATATATATATATATATATATGTGTGTGTGTGTGTGTGTGTGTGTGTGTGTGTGTGTGTGTGTGTGTGTGTGTGTGTGTTTAATTAAAAAAGATTATCTAGTCAAATACGAGTATTGATTAAAACAATGTTTAAACAAATTATATGTGTGTGTGTGTATGTGTGTGTGTGCGCGCGCGCAGACGGGTTTCTTTAAAAATGATAGAATGGTAGACACGGTATTATGGATAAGATTTTATGTAATTTTTCATTTGATAATGTGATTTTAACACAAATATCATAGCATCATCCACATGCAAAAACAGACTAAAAATAATGGAGGCATTGTTGATAAAAAAAGGAAAAACAACACTCAACAACATCAACTACGAACACGCTAACAACGTGCTTACCTTGTTCGGTACATAACACATACACACTACTCTACAAACATACATAACACTACATACATTCAGTTACCCTTAAAATAACATCCATCCTCGATAATGGCTAAAAGTATAGCCGAAAGCACTCGGATAAGCAAAATATTTTAACAAATTTTATATAAACTATGTCCTCAAAAGAAAAAATTTATATGATCACATGAAAAATTACATAAAAAAACTTAACCATAATACATTGTTATTTTTAATGAAACATGCATTAAACAGAGATTGCTGCCATACACATATATTGATGTTCGTCCTTCGCAGACTCCTGGCACGACCGTCGCTATAACAACAACTTGTTATTATTATAGCGAAGGTCACGCTCCTGGTTACTAAGGATTTGGGTGGGTGCGGAGGTGGCTGATAAGGCCAATCTTTGTACGGAAGAGCCTGTTGCAGCAGGGGGTGCAAGGGGCAGACCCAAGATTGTGGATGAAGCTTTTGTGCTTCTTTCTTTTCTGACGTCTCTCTTTGAGGGACGTGATTCGACCCTCTTCAAATTTTGCAACTCCAGATTTCACTTGGGATCTCCAGGCAGCTCTATCTTTAGCAGTGGATTCCCAGGAGGAGTATGGGATGACACAGCACTTGAGGGCCTCTTTTAAGCTGTCTTTGTACCTCAACTTTGGCCGGCCAAGCGAACGTTTCCCTGTATACGGGTTGCCATAGAAGAGCCTCTTTGGTAGTTGGCTGTCCTCCATGTGGTGTGTATGACCAGCCCATTGAAGTTGAGAGCGTAGAAGCATGGCGTGAATGGCACGTTCCAGCACTTCTGAGTCTGGAATTTTATAGTGCCATTTGATATTGAGGAGGGCACGCAGACACCTTATATGGAAGGCATTCAGTTGTTTCGCATGTCTCTCTCTCTCTCTCTTTCTCTCTCTCTCTCTCTCTCTCTATATATATATATATATATATATATATATATATATTATAGTGTCGCCCCAAGCAAGGCATTTTACTGCCACTGTTGTGCAGGGGGTTACATAAGAGGAATGTTTTGAGGAGTGAGAAGTTGCAGGGGATGTCAGGAAGAAAGTAGAAGGAAGAGAATACTGATGAGAATGGGGTGGACGAAGAAAAAAGCATGAGAGAGAGAGGGGATGTAAGTTAGTGAGACAGGAGATGACTATTGACTTTACATTTAAATTCTTGGAGATTGTAACTGTCGGGAAAGCAAGTATGCGGAAGAGAATTCCACAGGCGGGAAGTGCGAGAAAAGAAGCTGCTGGAATAGAATTTGCGTTTACAATTTATTGGTTTCACAGTAAAAGTGCGGGACCTAGTTGCTAATCTTGTGGCTCGAGGAAATTCATATATAGGGGGTACCAGTGACCTAAGTTCATCGGAGCAGAAGCCGTGAAAGTATTTGTAGAAGAGACACAGGGAAGCCACACTGTGCCGGTGAGAAAGCGACTGTATCCTAGCTGCTAAGTCGGGATCGATCACATTACAGATTCTCCGTTTGATTTGGTCAAGGACACCTAAGTAGATACCAGGAGCACCCGACCAGATATGGCAGTAATGCTCAATGCATGGGTGGATGGTAGACTTGTATATGTGCAGGATTGTTTCGGACGGGAAAAACTTCCTGTCCCTACACAGAGAACCGACTTTCTTAGCAGTGGATTTAGCTATGGATTCTATATAGTTATTCCACTTGAGGTCTGATGTGAGAGTTAATCCGAGGAGACGCAGTGTTTTACTTTCAGGGAGAGAAGCCTGATCCATGTTAATGGGCGGGAGGAACGATTGTCTGTGGTGGTTATTAGATAGCAGCTTCGTTTTGGAAGCATTAAAATTTACGAGCCATTTCTTGCTCCAGTCCACCACGGATTGGAGGTTCTTTTCAAGCTCGACAGCGAGGTTTGCTTTTTCAGCCTCGGTAGATTTTTTATCGAGATAAGAGTAAACAGTAGTGTCGTCAGCATATATGCCCACTTTGGATCTTATTACATCAGGGAGATCGTTAATAGAGATAAGGAAAAGCGTAGGACCTAGAATAGAGCCTTAAGGGGCACCCGCATTCATGTGATAGTATTGGGAGGCTTGTCCGTTCAATACTATCCTCATTGTACGGTTTGAAAGGAAGGACTGCAATTGTCCAGTTATACCATAGCCCTGCAGCTCGCCTAGAAGGCCAGCATGCCAGACTGTCAAACGCTTTGGAGATGTCAAGGACAACAATTCGGGCTTCGCCGTTTTTGTCGAGGGCCTGGTGTATATACTCAGTGATGGTCGTGAGCTTATCAGTAGTAGACCTGGTGAAGCGGAAGCCATACTGTTTGTCAGAGAAGAGTCTGTGGGCTGTGAGATGTTGTACCTCCTCGACGTTGATGATGGCTTCGAACACTTTGCCAAAGATCGGTAGGAGGCTGATAGAGCGATAATTAGCGGGGTCAGAGGGTTCTCCAGTATTTTTATATATAGGAACCATGGAGGAGGATTTCCAGCAGGCAGGAAAGCAAGAAGAAGAGAGGAAGTAGTTATAGAGTTTAGAGAGAACAGAGGAGAGTTCAGGGGCACATTTTTTAGGACAATGATGGGTATTCCGTCGCCACCGCTCGCCTTATGGGGGTCAAGCTTAGAAATTATTTTGGAGACCACCGAAGGAGTAATTAGTATGTCAGTCAGTTGGGCCTGGGTTTGGAGAGGGAAGTCGGGTACAGATACTCCAGACGAGTCTAGTGTCGAGTTAGTGTAGAATCTGCGAGCGAAGCACTCAGCCTTATCTGATGAAAAGTTGAGGACCTCAAATTCGTTGATTAGAAGTGGGGTTAAGGGCTTACTGTTGTTCAGCACGCTTTTACTAGCCTCCAGTAGTCTTTGGAGCCGAACTTACGGGATGCTATGCGCTGCTTCAATCTGGCTGCAAACATCAGCTTAGCTCTTTTAAGTAGCTTCTTTCATTCATTGCGAGCCAAGGAAAAAAGGCGCCTGTTATGGTCTGACGCGTGACTCCGGTAAAGCCGAAAGAAGTGATTTCGGTGGGCGATGGCAGCTGAACAGGCAGGGGAGAACCAGGGGGATGAGTGGGATTTAAGTCTCAACTTTCTGGCAGGGATGAAAGCATCGATGCCAGCCTTAACCCAAGAGGAGAACTCAGCCGCACAGTCTTCAACAGGAAGGCTAAATACTTTATTCAAAGGGACGTCACTCAGGAAATTATGGAACGAGTCCCAATCGGCTCTTTGGTAGCAATAAGATATTCTGCTGGTCTGAGGTTCTTGGGTGGGGTGGAGGTGGAAGGAGGCATTGACGGAAACTAACGCATGGTCAGAGTTTCCGAGAGGGTAGAGTTGCTTGACATTGCAAGAGTCAGGGGTGGAGGTAAAGCACAGATCTAGTAGTGAATTCTGTCCGTTATTACAGAAACGCGTGGGGAACTCCACCACCTGCGTAAGGGACTGAGTGACAGAAAAATTCATGGTGTGTACACCAGCAAGATTTGTGACGGAGTTATGCAGCCACTCAGCATGACGGGCGTTAAAGTCGCCAAACACAAATATATGGGCAAACGGGTGGGAGGAAATGGCCTTGTCGATATTGTTGGAGATGCTGTCAAGAACGGAGCAGTCGGGAGATGATGGGGAGCGGGAGGGAAAGAAGAGGTAGCTGACTGGGCTTAGAAGGGAGAGACAGAAACACATATAAGAACGATGTGGGTATTCAAGAGAAATCATCCTGGCTAGAGGAAGGCGTTCACAGACGTAAACTCCAAACCCATGCATGTGGACATTGGAGACCTTTCTGAAGAGGGGAAGGTAGCCAGGGATAAAGAAGTCAGAAGAGGGTATTGAGGGGGTGAGATTAGTCTCACAGAGAGCTAGGATGTCAGGGGACTTTTGATGGAGAAAAGATTCAACGCTACTGAAATTGGTTCGGATACCGCGGATGTTAGTAAAGGAAATGTTAAGAGATTTAGGTGATTTTACTTTGCCTGGTTTAGATTTTTTAGCGGAGATATGGGTGTTCATGTTTAATGTTGTTGTAGAGAGACCTCCAGTCAAGGAGGAAAACGGTCATTAGCTGTGACATGCACTGGAAGGGAACTGGCGCGGGCTGCAGCAAAGTGTGGCCTCGGGGTTGCCCACCGAAAGCGCCTGCAGGAACACCTATCCATGTGCGACATGGCACTGCAAGAACCCCGATATTATGCAACTGTGGATCAGAGCGACCGCTCTTGACGCTACGCAAGAGGTAGGGCTCCTAACTAACAGTCGGAAGCAGCAACCAGAAAACTGCCAACCCGGTACCCTCACAATGAAGAGACGTTGCACCGACCACGCACATAGCAGGAAAATCACAGAAGCACCATTACTGAAGAGAAAAAGTGAGCCGGAGACCACTTCCTGAACAGGGAACAAGGGATGAGCCTCTACACCTGTTCAATGAACGTAGGTGAAGTGTGAACCGGATAATAGAAGGGTCTCTCTCTCTCTCTCTCTCTCTCTCTCTCTGTCTCTCTCTGTCTCTGTCTCTCTCTCTCTCTCTCTCTCTCTCTCTCTCTCTCTCTCTGTTTGAACCTACGCAGAGCTTGCTTAATTCAAATACCGAAATCCTTAATAGATGTAAACATAAAAAATTGCTTACTAAAATAGGTGTTTTATTTTTTTTTTGTTGTTTTTGTTTTTTTTTTTTGTTTTTTTTTTTTTTGTAATAAAGGTTGTTTTACACTGAGTTAATTTGGTTTCTTCTTTTGAGCTCTATATATTTGCCGTTTTTTATCTAAATTGTTAGCCTGGCCCTGACGATCCGTTGTGTGAAACCGCGGTCGGTGTTGGCTCATTTTTAGATTTAGTGTACTGTATATATATATATATATATATATATATATATAAACAAACGGATCTCGATTTGTAAAATCACAAGTTTATTCAACTGAAGAGTGTCAACTTTAGACTTGAAACACTTGTAGCGACACAAATACCATTATGGACACCTAATATATCATACAAAAAGCAAGTAATAATAATAATAACAACAATAAATCTTTAAAAAACGTTCATGGCTTTTCTCTCGTTAGAACAACACCTATTTCTGTTTATATATATATATATCATATATCATATCATATATATCATATATATATATATATCATATATCATATCATATATATATCACTCTTTCTAACAAAGAAGATTGCTCTTCTGTTTTCTTTTCACTTCTGTTATAATAAAGTTTTGTTAGCCCTGTTTTCTTTATTATTTGAAACGTTTTGAGTCCGCCTCGACCGGTCAAATTTTTGCCCTAAGAAACAGAATAGTAGAAAAACAAGAATAATTTTGATAAGAGAATTTCGTTAATCCTGCTTCCTTTTCCTTTCATTTCGCTTGTCACAAACAATTGTTTCTTACTAATCCCTAATTTGTACTCTTCTTTTTCATTCTAGTCAGGTTGTCAGTTGCTTAAATCTTAACACCACCTGGGAGTCGCGTTCGGATTGCGATAAGCTTTTAAAACAATATTTCTTCACTCTCTTCTTACTCCTCCCTCTTCCCTCCTCTCTCTCTCTCTCTCTCTCTCTCACACACACACACACACACACACACACACACACACACTTCTTATCTCTCTCTCTCTCTCTCTCTCTCTCTCTCTAT
>JBBBDQ010001106.1:400000-467500 GCA_037127315.1 Ascarosepion bandense | reverse complement strand
ACAACTTATTTTAACATATTTTTGTATGCATTGTGTTTTTCTTTTTCTTCCCATTTTGCACCGTTGTTACTTACGCTTTCTCCTCCACACCAACCCCTAATACTGTGCTGGTCGACTCTTGTTTCGTGTGCGTGTTGCTTGTTTTGTCTCCATGTCGCCGATGGTCCCAAAAACGTCTGCCCGTAAATACATCTTTAAAAGGTTAAAAAAAAAAAAAAAAAGACTACTTATTGTTCGTAGCTCGTTAGAAATTAAAAAAGAAAAAGAATATGATATATATATATATATATATATATATATATATATATATATATATATAGTTGCGAGAAACGCAAAAGAACGCAGGGGAAATCTTTAAAAATAGAAAATTAATTGAATTTCAAATGCATTCGGGGCAGGTTATTTTGGAGTTGTGACTGACAGTGAAAGGGTTTTTTATCATTTATCTTTATTGGATCGAGAATTAGTGACGTCATCAAATGTAAGAGTTTCAAATTTAGATAAACAAAGGGATTCAATGTTATTAAAATGTTATTTAAAATACAAATAATTCATACTAATAGAACTTTAAAATATTTATGTCCTGAAGACATAAATTACCTGTAATGAAAGGCCAAAGTAAGAAAATTTCCCAAACTTTTACTAAAGTCCTTACGTCAGCAAAAATATGCTGACGTCAATAATTATGAAACAAATGGAAAAGACATCCGTTTATCTCGCGAGATAGAGGTTGCGCCCTGTTTGATCAAAATTCAGCACCTTGTTGGTGAAACTGGAGGGACCACTTCAGAGTTCAGGCCTGGGCGATGGTATTGAGAAGAGTGTGCGCTACCAAATTACATTACCCTCACCACACACTCACACACACACACACACACACACACACACAAACAGACACCTCGTGGTCGTATCGACAACATCCAAAACAGTACAAAGTATAACATTTAGGGACAGTTTGGCTGCAGGAGTTTCCGTACAGTTGTCAGTGTTGACAACCAACCGCCTTCTGGACTTCACGTCGCATTTTCTGTTTGGATTTATTTCCATTGAAGACGTAGAGAGCGGGTTAATAGTTATTTAATTCGGCCTTGTGTCATACTTAACCGAACTCCCTCCAGCTTACAAGTTTTATCCAGTATCATCATCATCATCAGAATTATCAGAAGATTTATCATGAGAAGAATGTCAACAGGTTGGAATGTGTGGATGTGTGTAAGAATAAAAAATATACATTTTCCAGGTTAAAATAGAAATTTATTAAAAGAAATCAATAACAAGAATTCGTAGAAATTAATGTTCAATGAGAAAGTTAAAGGTATCAAGATTTGTAGAAAATGTTTGTAGTAGTAATTGTTGAAAGAGTATATGCGTGCATACGTATTTATGTGTTTGGTAGGAATGTCTTTGGATGGAGAAGAAGAAGAAGTAAAAGGAATCATCACGCGAGAAGGAAAGAGAAAAAGAACGAATGTCCGAGTTGACTTGAAGCTTCTCTCGTTACATTTTAGCGGTGTCTCTCACCGCTCCCATCTGAGTCCCTGACTGACGCCGATCGAAGTTCTTTTATTGTAATCTAGATTTTTTGCACTGACTCGCGAAGTCCTTTTTGGTCTTGCTAGTAGCTTCCATTGGTCAGAAAATCAGTTTAACACATACTTGTGAAATCCGGTTTCGACTTTTTCTTTATGCCCATGGTCAATCCTTTTTCTATTTGGTAAAAACCAGGATTTCACACGACATTGTGAATTTTTGTAAAAGTGAAGATGAAGGTTGATTTTAATTCTTAATTTCTTATCCCACTACACCATAGCCTTTTCTGATTTTTTAATATGACCGCAAGGTATCGCAGGTTTAAAATCAGAGTTTCCTTCCCCACCCCCTAGTCTGGCAAGCTCAATCTATTCGAAACTATTCTAACTGAAAAAAATTCACTGCATTAACTTTTAGAATAACACAACATTCTCTTTTAATAACATATCTGGAGATTCAAACCTACACCTCAACAACAAAGGGGTAAGCATCAATTAAAATTTGTACGCGAGTAATAATAATAATAATAATAATAATAATAATAATAATAATAAGCTATCTAGAATAGGGTTAAAAGAAATAATTAAAAGAAGAAATGGAAGAGAAAAGAAGTTTTAAAAGGAAAAAACAGCGGAGATAAAAAAAAGTTTCTATCAAGGTCACCAATTTGTAACGCAGTAAAACTCATATTAGTTATTTGTATTTGAGGTAAGACTTGTCACGAATTCTAGAAATTCAGAGATCGACAATGTTATAGAATTTTTTGGTAAAAAAAAAAAAAAAAACCTGTACGAAAAAATAGTTCAAACAAATATTTGTAGTAACCTTAAATTTGTATGGACACACAAAGACAAACGACACGAGCCAAGCTTAAAAACATAGGAAAAATAATTTTTAACTCACAAAAAATGAATTACACAAATTACACTCCTTGTGAGTCAAATGATGGCCAGTATGTATCAATGAAAATGAAGTATGTCTTTTTTACAAATAAAATTTATAATGCGGCATAAGAAGGTACAGAGAAAAGAAAATTATGAAATGAAGCAAAGGAGAAACAACTATTCTGAATAGTTTCCAAAGAATAATTAGGTACTATTTTCGAAACAAAATTCGTGCTAACAGTGAAGAATGGATCAAACATACAAGTTGAAGAGTTTTCCTTGATGTGGGAGCGACCTTGATGTTCCTTTCCGCTCTTGTCTGATGGTTGTTAAAATTCTTCACCGTTGTTTTCTTTCTGAATCGGAACATCCTGGATTCTTGCAGCATCGACTCCAAAAATCAAATCCACCTTCCCCTTAAATAACCAATGAGTAAGCTACAAATACATTATTCGGAATTTGGAAGGAAACACTTTTATTGGTTTTGGATGAAAAACAAACACAGCTGTTTTACCACAAATCAAAAAATACCAAAAATATTTTCCAAATTTAAAAATTAAGCAAAAGCCCAACGCAGCGTCTGCTTTCTCTCTGAAAAGTAGACGATACACGATCAAGCAACTTGAATGTCTTATAATGTTGAAGCAAAAAAAATGTAGAAGTTGTTTGAATAAAGATGAAGGCAATATTAAAAGACTAACAAATGAATAAGTTTATTGTAAGAACAAATAAGAAGTCGTGGTAATTTCACTGTGGCACCTTCCGGCCCTGGTCGCAGTTGGTTTCGATCCAGTCAGCTGGTCGTAGATTGACTCTGTCACGGTGTTCTCCCTTGTTCCACGTTGTGTTGATTAATCACAAGGTAGTCACGTGAGATTTCCACTAGCTGTCTCTCTGTCGAGCTAAACCAAACCGGGAAGTGTGCACACAATTAAGTAATAAAAGAAAGAAATATAGCACCAAGAAAAATAAGTGGACCGACGTCTGAGGTGTTGTGAAATAATGTCTTTATATACAGATTATACACAATAGTCTCTTGAATACCCAATCCCTGCTTCTATCAAATGATAGCGGAACGGACGTTTCTTAGGTAAATCGAATTATTCTCCTAAGTAATAACGAGAAATCTGGCTGGCCGCAGCTCGCTGCTCCGAACAGAAATCTAAGTTCGTTATAAGTCTAGTCAATTTGTTGCTTGTTTTCCGGAATGTTACGGAAATTGCCGAAGCGCTGGGTTACTCTCTTTCAGTTAGCAATTTCAAACTTGTCTGCGAATTCTCTTCTTGTCTGCCTCTTAACTCTGGTTGGTTGATTGGCGACAGGCTTCTCTACGGTCGACACCCAACGGTGCTGCAATCATCTCTCTGTCTCTTTATTTCTTCAACTGGGAACTGTCTTTGATCATTACGTCTCTGGACCGGGAAATCGAACTCTCTGCCACTCGAGCTGCAACTACTTCAACTGCAACTGAAAACTGCATTCAGTTGTCGATCTCTGCAACTTCACTCCGACTGGACTGTGCTCCGACTCGAACTTCAAGTCAAAAAACTTTGTCTGCAAATTCTCTTCTGTCTTTAACTCTGGTTAGCCGGCATCAGGCCTCTTCTGTCAATCTCTGTCACTCCGACTTCGACTTCAAACTCCGACTTCAACTGCAACTGAAAACTGCATTCAAAAAGTTCACTCCGACCGGACCTGTGCTCCGACTCGAACTTCAACTCAAAAACTTTGTCTGCAAAATCACTTCTTGTCTATCTTTAACTCTGGTTGGCCGATATCAGGCTTCTGCAGTTGGCGCCCAACAACATGGCACCTATCTTCGTCTTTACATTTTTAGGCCGGTAACTGGAACTGAAACTAAACTGCCTCAAACCGCTGCTGTGTTCCAACTTGTCTCGTCTCCGGACTCTCCGATCCCACTGATTTTGGTCCCTCGGGACCCTGTATTTATGCCCATGCCATGGTGTGGGGCCGACGGTCGTGGGGTGTCCAAACCCCCCCCTCCCCCATCTCGGCGACCATTAGGATGACGGGGTTAGCTGCTACTCGTTGTTGCCTGTGGTTTACCCAATGGGATTAGTCTTCTTTCCATGACGTCAATTGTTAGTCGTCGTATCCCCCTTTTGAGGCTTGTTTACAGGACCAATGGGATTTCTCTCGATCTTATGACGTCATCGTCCCATACCCCTTTTCTGGGCTGGACTTAACCGAATTTTCTCTCTCAAAATTTTCTTTCTCACGAAACAATTTCGGGGATTTTTTTTCTTAAAGCAATCGCTTTTAACCTTTTTGAACTGGCTTCGCCCAAAACAAGTTACCCAGATAATAATTTCTCCGAACCCGTGTTTTTAATATCCATTTTCTGAGTCACCTATATTTTTAAGTTTGGTTCGTTATCTGATGTCAGTGAAAATACCTTTTCTCTAAATTACTTGACTCAGAATCAAAACATTTGTTATCTCAATTCTTTTCACAACTCATGCTAGCGAGACAATCGGATACAAAATGAAATCTCCCTTTCCGATACCCAGAAAAAGAATAACAATTAAATTTATCTTTCCCCTTTTGTTTACAATGACAATTGCCAGTTTTCTTGGGTGGGCCTAAATCGAAATCTATTGTTTCGTGGCATTGAAACAAATTTAAGTCTTTTCTTTCTTTCTTTCTTCTTCTTTTTCTGGTCTGGCAAAAAAATAACAATTGAATCTATCTTTCTTTTAGGTTTAGAATGACAATTGTTATTGTTATCTTTTATAGGTGGGCCGAAATCGACTTTATGACATTAAACAAATCCATTTCTCTTTTCTTTTTTCTTTTTTTCTTTCTTCTTTCTTCTTCTTTCCGGGCTTACAATTACAGAGAAATACCATGTGTTATCTTTCGTCTCTGCCTTCTTTTCTTTTAAAGATAAATGTCTTTTAGTGCGTTCTCCTGACTTATAATAGTAATTAGAAGATTTTCCAGTTATAGTTAATAATTAGTTAATAAAATTAATCACCTCCGTTTTCCTTTGCTAATATTCGGAGGATAAGGCAAATTTCTCTTAGTATGTTCTCTTATGATCTATAATAGCCATTAGAAGATTTTCCGGTTATAGTTAATAATTAATTAATAAAGTTGATTATTTCCGATCTGCTCCAAAATATTGTTATATCACTATGTTAGTAATAGATCGCTCTTGTCGGTGCAAATGAGCTGTCAGGAGTGCTCAATGAGTTGAGCAACACGCTGAGTTACTGGAAACCTTGATGAATGAATTATGGTAGCCATCATGGTAGCCGGACAATTCATTGAAAGACAATTCGCCAACGGACAAATCACAGACAGGACAATTAGTCGACGCTTTAGATATTTTCAAGTTCACGCACTCATCTAGTTTATTTTTATAAATCGTCGACGAAGTGTTCAGTTATTAGTGAATGCAAGTGATCCAAAAGCGATCTGCTAATTACTGATTATTGTTAGTCTTGCGTTACAGCTTTCATTGTTCGCACATCCAGTACCTTTCAGATTCTCTAGTTTTGTCAACAATATAAGCGTATCCCTCAAATAAATGCTTTCCGCCTCCTCGTTCTGTCTTGACAAACTTTATGATGATGACTGAAGGGCTTCAGTCATCATCATAAAGTTTGTCAAAAAAAAAATGGTTAACTGGTTAAGAGCTTCAATTTAAAAAAAACTTAAACCGTCGGCCAATTGTTCTGTCTGTGAATTGTCTTTCGGCGAACTGTCCGTGCACGGATGTCATAGTTTTAATCTGGCGAAAAACGAACTAGCGGGTATGCGTGTTTAACCTTGTTGTCGAAAATAACTAAGAATTTTTTTTAACACATCTAATGACAAATTGGTTGTCATTAGACTCACCTCCAATCGATAGTCAAAATTTTTGATGATGACGTCTCTGCATAGTTGTTCCTCGATCTCACCAATATACTTTATTATTTCATCATCTCACCCTTCAGTAGTTGAATTATTATTGTTTTTTTTTTGGCATAGACTTTACTTTTGAGATGACCCCCAAAAAGGAAGAAATCTAAAGCCGTCAAGTCGCACGATCGTGGGGGTAAATCGAGAAAAAAATCATAAGACGCTTAAACTTAATTCACATATAAAATCGGCCCAAGTTATTGGCACGCCCTATATATGTATGTATATATGTATGTATATATGTATGTAATCCGTGACAATATTTTGTGACACACTTAAGAGGATCACGCAGCAGACTAGTTGGGAATCACAGTGGGGTAAAAAAATGGGCTTTTATACCAATATAAGCTAATTTTTAGGCGTATATCTAGTTAATTTGTTATGTAATTGTCGTAGTTATTATTATTATTATTATTATTATTATTATTGGGACCCGAGTGTAGCTTGTGGGTGAGGATATGTGGATGTAAGAAGAGACAAAAGCTTTTTCTTGCATTATGTATGATTCGTTAGTATGATATGAACCTCTAAAATAAAAGAAAAAATTAACTTATAAGAATGACGTTATGTTGGAATAAAAGACAATGGAATATGAGATATTAAACTTACATTTACTTATCTGCAACTTCGCTTATTTTTTCATAATGAATTAAAAATTCGTTCATACAAATTCATTATAGTAAAAGACAAAGAAATTAACGCTTATGGAGATACCGGGGATCGAACCCGGGGCCTTTCACATGCAAAGCGAACGCTCTACCACTGAGCTATATCCCCAACTTACGAAAATGCGTTTATTTGTTTTGAATATAATTATTATATCGCATCAGCCAGCCAAAACAAGCTGTTCAATGGACCAAGTTGGTAACATTTGGTCAATAGCTGAATAGCGATTTTTTAAATTCTATCTCGTGTAATTAACATTTTCTTTTATTTTCATCTAATTGCAAATAATTCTTCTGCAAATGGCAGATTTTACAAGTATGCTTTGAAAAAGAAAAAAATTAAATGTGCAGTTCCAACAAGGCTTATATTCTGATGTATAGACGTTGAAAACAGTCATATGTAAGTAAGGTTATTTTTTAGTGTATAGTGTACTGTGCGGGTAGCGTAACGCATATCGGCGCAAAAAAAAGGCAATCGGCGAGCCGAGTTCAAAATCCTGATTGGTATGTTACTTTCAGTTCCGCACGAAATGTCATAAATCTTCCAACCTCAGCTATGTATTTTAGTAGTAGACTGAGCCCTCTAGTCTAGCCATCTGTGGTAGGATTTCAAACCGTGATGAAATCGTCGAAAATACCTTCATTATATTTCCCAACAATGAATAGCAATTTACAAAAAATATAAAGGGAATTTGCGGAGAAGGATGACCGTTTGCCACCTGAAGAGTATTAAAATAAATTACTAACAATATAGCCACAAAAGTGTAGGGCACCCACTTAGAATCGGATAGTTGCATGGACTACTGCTGATTGTTGCTGGCCTTGTTTTGACAGACAAATGAATGCTTTTACTACTTATCTCTTTCGGGGGAAAAATGGAAGGTAATGCTTCGGCCGATAACAAACTAGAGAAAAAAAGAGCGAACGATTCTTCGCATGATCAAAAATAAGACTAAAAACAATATCGTCGAGCAAATTTGCATACAATTTAGTAACAACGACGGTGACACTTAAGCGAAAGAAAAAAGGGGTTCTTAGAAGAGTAACAGAAAGTTCGTAAGACGTTTAGAGAAATAGAATTCGAGAAAACAAATGTCGTTATATGTGTGCTTCGTATACGTAGGTATGAAGATATGTGTTTGTATGAGTATGTGTATTTATTTATGGATAAAAGTAATTCGCTGTTTTTTTCTTTGTTTTTTTTTTTTTAAATCATATCACCCCAAGCAGGCGATAACGCCACTGATGCGCAGGGGGCTACGTAAGAGTAAAAACTAGTAAAAAGATTGGAAAAGAGAAAGCCGGAAACCGCATCCTAAACAGGAAACAAGGGATGAGCCTGTTCACCTGTTCAATAAACGTGAGTGGAGTATGAACCGGGCGATAGTTTAGTCTATCTACTCTAATTGAAAAAAAAAAAAAAAAAAAGAAAAAAGAGTGAAAAGATTGGAAAAGAGAAAACCTTAAGAAGTTTCTTTTCTTGCGGTCATCATAGTTTGGTGTTCCGGCAAGTATTATATCTCGCTTGGATTGATTTCTCTGTATGTCGTCAGTGCTCAAATAAGAAACATTCTTCGACGTGTTATAAGTGAAAACGTTGTGTGTATTTGCTATTTGTTTGTTGTGGGCACTCTTGCATGTGCTCCTGTGTGTACGCACTATGAGACCCTCTGCTATGCGTTCCCGTGTGGCTTTTGGTCCAGTCTTACATAGTTGATTTTCTTAGCGTCGCTTAGATGTGACACAAGGCCGAAAGTATGGGGAGGATCGAACTCACTCAGTTGTAATAAGTTCTAGCAAGACAAGCTTGCTAACCACGCCGAGGTGCCCAAGTCTAGTCTTATAGTGATTTTCTAAGCGTAGCTTAGATGTGGCACAAGGCCGAAAGTAAGGGACACCCAGTGAGGATCGAACTCACTACTCAATTGTAACGATTCCCGACAAGCTAGCTAACCATTACACCACCTCGAGGTGTCCAAGTCTAGTCTTATATAGGCTGGAGATAAGCTCCAAACTAATGTCAAAATTTAATATTTTTGACGTGTTCTCATTGGCTGAAAAGAATCACGTGGCATGTTTACTACAACAACTGCGTGGAGTGCGGCACCAAATCTGATTTACTTGTCTATTTCTAGACTTAATTAAATTTTAATTATAGAAGAAATTTAAAACTGTATTTATATTTATTTATTTTCGTATATTTTCGAAGTCCCAACTGGATTTTTTTAATCATTTCACCCCAGGCAAGGCGTCAGTTCCGTTAGAACGTAGGGAATTGCAGGAAGTGAAAGTGAATAAGAAAACTGAGAATAGGGAGGATTTAGGAAAAGTTACAAAAAACGGAATAGAATTCAAGAAGACAGAAGATGGCGATTGATGTTGCATATTTTTAAGATTGTAGATATCAGGAAATATAGAAATCAAAAAAGATTGCTATAGGTGGAAATTTCAAAAGAAAAAAAACCCTATAGAAATGACGGTTACGTCTACCTAGCTCAACAGTAAAGCGGTGGGGCCTAGTTGCCAATCTAGTAGCACGCTTAAATTCATGTAGTCGGCACTAGGAAAAAAGCTTTTCATATCATGATTTTTACAACGGACAGATGGAATCCACGTCACGTTCATGGGAGAGTAACTAGAGACGAGATGCATGGTCAGGACCGAACAATTTCATTGCAGACTCTTCTTTGAATTTTGTCAAGAATCTCGAGATACACAGTAAAACCACCACACAAGATATAGCAACTTAATTCAATACACGGACAAATGATAGATTTATAAATTCTGACGAGAAAGGTTTGGGTCACGACACAGTGAACCAAACTTCCTTGCAGCAGACGTAGCAATTGACTCGATATAATCGCTTCACTTCATGGAAAACGTGAGTATGTGGTGATACCGACCGAGCAAAAGCGAGGGACCGGATGTTTGCACTCTCACGACCAAAAAGAAAATGACCAAAACTCGTCGGTGCGCATCCGGCTGCGCGCAGATGTTCCGGTTGAAAACTAAAAATTAATTAAATATTAAATTCCAGTTCGCGAGCCTACGCGAATTTTATTTATCGGCCAATGGAAAGCCCAGAATCAAATGCGGATGTGAATTTGCAAATGATCTGCTGCGATCCAAAAAGTCGAAATAGAAGCCGATACAGAAAGCATCGCCAGACAGACCGACCCAGACAGACTCGTGAAAGACGAGTATAATTAGTATCTTCCTTGACCAAGTCAAGCGGCCTCCTATGCTCGTCGTGCTTACCTCTCTTTTCCTTCTTCGCTGTCTCAAAACTACTTACTGACCTAAGGAGCGGATACATCAAAGACATTCCTTACTTACAACGCTCCCACATACCTAAGCATTAATTCTCTTTTCAACATTTTATTGCCATGAACACTTTAACGTCCGTTGGACCCATATTTAAAGGATTACTTTAATTGTAAAAACCTTAATTGATATGTGTATATATAAAATGTTATTTCTCAACTCAATTTGCTTTTCTTGATTTATAATCTTTTTATGACTTATAGTGGGCTATCTACAACGAGGCCAAATTCCGTTAATCTGCAACAATATGCCACTACCCTTCAAAAGAACGCCTACCCACTATAAGTCCAACAAGGCGTAGTGTCGTCAAAATGAAAATCGCACTTACATCTTATTTTAACAGATATATTTACCAAAATTACACCATTTTTTTTTTAAATAGTAAAGAGTAAATTTATTCAATAAAATGGCCATTGGCTTCAACCATGATCTTCTGATGGCTTCGAAATCTCATGAAGCTTTTTTAGATGACCCCCTTTTAAAGTTGGTAAATGCCACTATAATATTTACCTTCAGTTCATCTTTGTCGTCACAAAGAGTTTTGTTGGTCTCTCGCTCAACTACGCCACATACATAACAATCAAGAGGTTGCAGTCTGGGGTGTTAGGTGGCCAGATGTAAGGGATGATGTGGTCGCAGAAATTGTCTGACAGCCACGACTGGATTCTCAGTCTTGTGTGCTATGATGCAGAGTCCTGTTGCCAGACATAGTATCTTCCACCCTCTTGACCCAGGTTAGCACTACCTCCTCAAGGCAATTGATGTAGGCCTCCGTGTTGAGTCTGAGTCCCGGAAGATGAATGCAAGCATAACGTCGGCTTCACTAGTGACTCTAAGCACCTTTGTAATCACCATTAGATTCATTCAACTCTTTCCGAATTCCTCTGCACTGTCCTCAGATTGACACCCAAATACCCTGTAAATGGTATAAGCCATCTTTAATGGTAAGCAGAAATGGTTCTCTCTGGTAATTAAATGATAGCATTTTTGTATTGGAAGCCATTTCTTGTCCCAGTTAACCACTGATTGGAGGTCATTTCTAAGAGCAGCTGCCAGGTTTACTTTTTCAGATTTGCTATTGAAACAGAAGTAAATGGTAGTGTCATCTACATAAATACCCAGTTGGAAACTGATAACATTAGGGAGTTCATTAATGAAGATCAAAAAGCATGGGTCCTTGGGAGAGCCCCGCTTTAGTATGAAATGATTTGGAAGCATGCCCGTTCACTACGATTTTCATTACAACGAGTTAGGAAAAATTGGATTAAGTTAAATATACGTCCCGTGACACCGTAGCCATCGAGTATTGCATAGAAGGCCAGCGTGTCCAACCCTGTTGAACGCCTTCAAAATATTTAGGATCACAGCTCGAGCTTCGCCATCCTAATCTAAAGCTTGATAGATAACTTCAGAGAGGGCCGTTAAGACGTCGGTGGTTGACCTGGCGAAACGGAATCTACATTGTTTCTTCGGATTAGGGTGATTAGGATCTCGAATACTTCGCCGAAAAGATGCTTTGCGAAATAAGCTTCATAACCGTCGTGCTATGTTAGGCTTCGTCTTTCATGTGTGATGTCCTTTTAGAAATTGGTTGGGCATCCCTCTTCACAACTGCCCTTATTGTTTTAATCAACCGCTATTTTTTCATTACCCCCTCTTGTTTTTTTTTTGGGGGGGGGGGGGCTAAATAAATTTTAATAGACGTTGATAAATGTGATACAGAACTCCGAAGATGCATTGGAATAGCGAGAAAAAAAAAAAGAAAGAAAGAAAGTAAGTATTAAGATGGAAGTTTTGTTGAAAACAAAGCTAAGAGTGCTCAGTTATTAGCTAATATCAATTTTCCATTATGACAGTATCATAATTCTAGACAATTTCCTCACTGACGAAGAAGAGATTTGAGGCAACGGAAATGCTGTTCTACAGAAAGATGTAGAGAATATAATGAAAATTTAAGGAACGAATATGGTACTTTTCCTTGGGATCAGAAAGACACAGTTGGCATTTCTGGAAAACATGAGGAAAGAATGCTTAGAGAATCTGACACTCACAAACAAGGAGACAGAGGGAAACAGAGAGTAACATACCTAAGGAACTTGTGTAAATGAATAGCAAAAAATAAATAGGGAGGCATACTAAGAGATCAGAGTTACAAAAGATAGGAAGTCGTGGAGCGCCATTATCACCTACATTCTGAAGAAACCTATATAGAAGATATGATTTGCGGTCCCTATTCATAGTTGTGTCACGCTAAGTAACTAATATTTTAGATTTTCCCATGGAAACAATTTTTTCTATACAAACAACGATAAAATAATCATCAGGGCACCCTGCAGTAGAGCAATAGTTAGCAAGCGAGCACACTGTATTATTTTGAAGTGAGTTCGATCT
Organism: Ascarosepion bandense; assembly: GCA_037127315.1. Classification (NCBI taxonomy): domain Eukaryota; kingdom Metazoa; phylum Mollusca; class Cephalopoda; order Sepiida; family Sepiidae; genus Ascarosepion; species Ascarosepion bandense. The sequence continues at coordinate 454,779 of JBBBDQ010001106.1, read as the reverse complement.
TTACTAGGCGCCTAGAATTATGGTCTTAAGCGAAACTGAATAAAAACTGATTAGTAGCCAGTGGTTATTGATCGATCTTGGGGGAAAATAAATAGTTCAATTACTGATCACTTCTAAGCCGAGTATGTCTTCTTTATCTGGAAATTGGCGTAACACTATCTTGATAAAATTCAAAGAAGGACCGTTATTGGTCCTGATCTGACATCTCGGCTACAGTCACTTTCCCATCGTTTTTAATGTACCCTGCTTTTTTTGGGAGGGGGGGGAATCTTTCCTCTATGGTCCCTAGACTTTATGAATTTAAACGCAGTACTAGGTTGGCGGAAAGTTCTTATAATTTTATAGTCGGAAATAGCTATATGTAACCGTAAGTTCTATGTTAGTAGTTTTTTTTTTTCACTTGAAATTCTCGCTTGTGGAACTCTCTTCCTGCTTACTAATCATCTTTGATCTTCAAAGGTTTTAATGAAATGTCAATCATTAGCTTCTGTCTTCTTAATTTCTGTTTTGTTTACGTCTTGTTTGGAGGGAAAAGATTAAAACAAAAACAGCCAATTCTCTGTACATGTCTGTTTACAAGTCTTACTTTAACCACTGACAATTTACAGTTTTGAAAGGGTGGGTAATTCTGTCATAATATCTCAAGTACCAGAACCTGCATTCTTCGTAGTAACGAACTTAAGATTCTAGTTATATCGGTAGGGGCACTGACCGCAGAATGATGGTCAGTAAAAAGTAATTTTTACTCTGTCCGATCCTTCTTAGAGCCGAGCATATTAACTATTTCCAAAATTATATAAAAATATGTGAATCTGTGAAATTCTGTCGTCCAGGGGCTTTTTTATATATAATTATTAATCCGAAGCCTGAATTCCAAACAATAAAAATAAAGAACATATCAGTATGCCTATTGCCTGTTAAATAAATCGTTTGTATCTACAAACATACGTACATGAATTAAAAAAGGAGACAAAAGAGTCTTTAGTCGCGTTAAAGTAGCTGTTCCATAGAAAATGATGCGGTTGAAAACTGACTAAACGGCCTTGTTTTTTTGTTGGAGATGAATTGCCGATACATGTTTCTTTCAGGACGCGCTTTGGGTGGCTATGTAGCCACTTCTTCTCTGGGGCTTGAATGGCTTGGAGATCTTTCCATCTCTACTGCTAAAAGTAAAAATCTGTGTTTTTATAAGATTTTTCCGAAAGTAGGTTCGAGAAAAACAAGGTTTTGTTTTCTCTGATCGGGCAAATATTTCACATGGTGGTGTTAATTTCTAACACTTAGTTAAACTGTGTTATAGTTGTGGTATGTTTGTAAATAGTCTGTTATTGGCTAGAAAATAACGTTTGGGCGTTTTAATATGGTATGTATGGTATTGTGTTGGAAATAAGGTTTATTTCCTATAAACCGACAATACAATATTTATTATTATTTACCATACATAACTATGAAAACAATATTTCTATTCATATACTTATAGAACTACTATGAACTTGCAAAGCGAACACGGAAATAAACACTAAAATAGTCAATCATCAAATGATAAAAATGGCTTCTGAATAGGAGGATCCACGCATACTTCCGGTTAATTAATCCTTTGAAAATAAACCTTTAACATTTTCCAACCAACGGGTCGCGTTCCCGCCAACAATAAAAAAAAAACAATTTGTGATCAGTATGAAGTCTCTAGATGGACAAAACCAGTAAAAAACAAACGGATACTGCGGTGGATAGGAAATTAAGAATTAAAATCAACCTTTTTCACTTTTACAAAAATTCACAATGACGTCTGAAATTCTGATTTTTCCCAAATAGAAAAAGGATTGACTATGTGCTTAAAGAAAAAGTCGAAACCTGATTTCGCAAGTAGATGTTAAACTGATTTTCTAACCAATGGTAGCGATAAATGGACTTGGTGATCCAGTGCGAAAAATCAAAATTGCTATAAATGGCTTCGATCAGCGTCAGTCAAACATTCAGATGGGAGCAGCGAGAGACACAACTAAAATGTAATGGGAGAAGCTTCAAGTGACCCGGACATTCGTCCTCTTTCCCTTTCTTTTTCGTGTGCGGATTCATTTTACTTCTTCATTCAAAGACATTCATACCAAACAAACGCTAATACATATATACATACGTTCGCATAAACTCTTTTCAACAAATTACTACTACTAACATTTGTACGAACTCTTGATATCCTTAACTTTCTAATAGAAATTTAAACTACTACCCATTCTTGTTATTTTTCCTTTTAATAAATTTCTATTTTAACATGAAAAACATTTTTATTCTTACACTATTCCACACACTAATCCATGCATTCCAACGTGCCGACAACCAACATTCTGATGGCTACCTTCTGATAATTCTGGATAAAACTTGTAAGTTGTAGGGGATTCAGTTATGTATGACACAAGGCCGAAATCAAATAACAGTTTACAACGGCGACTTAAAAGAGATGCCCTGACATGTTCACCCGTTTTCCTCGCCAAACTACGTAACACTTCTATCATCACTTTCTCCCTTGCCTCTCTTCACACAAACAAGCGAAGAAATCACTTTTTTCATCTTAACTGCAAACCAGGAACACGCATATATGCTGAGAATTTAGTTGTGAAACACGAAAATAAAAATATTTCTTGCCTTTTTCTTTGTTGCAGATTTGAATCAACCCGAACTATATAGAACAAGTAAATTTAAATAAACAATCTTTCCAAATATCATACAACATCCGAAATACATCTCAAATATATATGTAATCCTTTACTTAAGTGGCATAATTTTTTAATAACTCATTTAAATCTTCCAGTTGTTTTTATTATAACTGTGATCTAGAATCGAGAATCCCTAATTCCCTTACGTTTTACAATTAAAGATTAGTAACTCTGAAAAACTTGTTAAAATGTTGCCGATTTTTTTTGCAAATTTGCGTGAAGCAGGCCTTGAAAATCTGCAAATAGATTATCTATTGTGATGGCTAATGAAAACATTGTAGAAGAATGAACACTAAGCAAATTGACCAAAGAAATCAGTTTTGGAATCGTTGGCAAAACATCGTCTTATTGCCAATCAATTCGAATATACAAATATATTTATATATATATATATATATATATATATATTTTTACATCAACTACTGCTCTAAATCATATTAGTACAAGATTTGCTCAACAAACATCTGTAAAACTTCATTCATTTTTGTGATATATAACAGGGAAGGAAATTTTTAGCTTTTGTTAAAACAAAAACACACACAACTATAATTCTGGTCTACACCATTGGCTATGCATTTTCATTGTGCCTGTAAACATGGCCTAATAAGCATTATTGATGCTATTGATGAATTGTCCAAGCCCACCACTTATATTCACATCCACTATTTGGTCTCTATAAACATTTAACAAGTGTTGACAAATGTCAATAGGTGCAGTTTGTTCTGACATATGTCAGACACCATTTTGTAAAACTACAGCTAAAAGAAAAAGGAAAGAGAAAAAAAAAGGATAAAGTTTAGCACCAACATCCTCCTCTGGTGTGAGCAAGTGGCATTACTTTTGGAGCAACTCTCCCATAGCAAACAAATATTTCACATGTGATCAGATAAATGGCCACAACTTTATTAAGTCCAGAGAACAACTCAATAGATTCAGTGCTATTCACAAGTATATTGAATACTGTTGTCACATCTGGTCACAAGAGCCCAAACTTTAATAAAAGTCAATTTTTATTGCCCCAAAAGTAAATTCAGATGTATAAATTATTTAAGATTTTAAATGGCCCGGCAGGGGAAGATCTACAAGTCAGATTTTGAGAAAATGTTTTGTGCAGGTTACATGCTTAAAATTTCCCAAATTTCAAAGGAAAAAAAAATAAAAATAAAAGACAAAAATTGTGAATGAATGAAATATAAAAAAATGCTCAAAGATGAAAAGTAATGGAATGAACTTGGAATGTGTGAAAATGGTGGAAACCTACAGCAGCCAACACATCACTTTATTTGCAGGTCAGTTTAGGACTCAGTAAATAGCAAATTCAAGTTTGGCTTTTCTGAAATTTGCTAAACTGTCTCAAAACATTTCCAAACTGTAGATACAAAAAGCTAACAAATGTTAAAAGAATATTGCCTTCCCTGCGAAAGTTTGTTTTAAACCAGGTTTATAAACCTACAAGTCAGATTTTGAGAAAATGTTTTGTACAGGTTACATGCTTAAAGTTTTCCTTTAACCAATATAAAAAAGAAAAAAGAAAAAAACGGTTTCACTAAGTAGAATTATCAAAAAAATTCAAATATTGCTGCACATACCATATATACTTTATGTATAATGCAACCTTTGAATTTTAGATCATGAATTTTAATCCCTCCAGAAAAAAAATGAAAAGTTAAATAAATAAAAAAATAAAAAATAAAAAATCAAATAAATAAATAAAAATAAAATAAAATAAAAATAAAAACTAAATAAATAAAAAATAAAATAACTGTGTATAGTGGAATCCCCTACTTTTTGAGTAAAAGCTAATTATAAAAATTCACATTATACAAGTATGTATGGTGTATGTGTCAATTTTTTTCTGCTTTCTCCCACATCAAACATTAAATTATTACAATTCTGGTAACTGTTTATTAATTGCTATTTTTTATGTTGTATGCAAATTAATATTGAATAAGCAAATTTTAAAAACAAAATATTTAAAAAAATTAGCAATTAGCATTAGAAAGAAATTAATGCAAACAGTATCCTCTGTCACAAAATCAACTTCAAAAACAGCGCTAATTATATGTCATTTGTACAGCTTTTTTTCAAATGACAAAAATTCATCACATTTTCCATTTAAACTTAAAGACTAGTTTAAAATTCACATTCTACACACTAATTATACTGAAAGACATGTAGATGTCAAATTTCAGGGAAAGAAAATCAGGAGCTCAATACCACCCACTGAAAAGCATTAGACTTATTCTAACACATGAAAAATTTCAGCTAAATTTTATTAAACTTTTAATGGCAAATTATTGAATAAAATGCTTTTAATTCGTGTGCAAAATATTTTTCCTGCAACTGTTTCAATTTTAAGTTTCAAACTGAATATTAAAATGCAAATTGCTTTTCAAATGTAAAAAATTTAAATTCACAAATTTTCATAACAATTATTGCAACCTATCGCATTTATTAAAAAGTCATTTCTCAATCTCTGTAAAAATTTTAATTTTCAAAGAGTCTTGTGAATTCGATTTAAGTACTCCACAATTGCTGACTGCTACCAAACTAGTCTAAGCGTATCTCTATGAACAGTGCTTTTTTTGGTAAAGGTTCAAAGAGAAAAGTATTCATAACATTTTTACATTCAGGTATTGTGTAGAATGTACATGTACTGCCTATCCTAAAATAAAGGTTAATTTTGTTTAGCAGCATATCAGCTTCTATTGGTTATTTAATATCGAAATCTAAGTATTTTGAACACAATTTTATGGTTTCAACTAAATCTATTTTGAATGCAATTGTATTATTGGTAATTTTACTATAAATATGTATTTTTATTCTTTTATATTGTTGAATTTTTCTTTGGGTGTTTACTATTTGCTCACAGCAGGGACTCCTAACAGGTGCTACTCCCTCAAAAAAAAAAAAAAAAAACTCAAAAGATCAGGTTGCATAAATTTAAAAATAAACATGTTTTCTATGGATTTAGGATTCAAAACTTGCAGGTATTATTGTTCATTTTCTTGAAAGGATTTTTTCCTTGGACACAATAACTTAATTAGTATACAAACTGGTTAAGTCAGATAGGGAGATTTATTCACTAATATCAAAGTCATTATTAATCACAATAGCAAAGCAATACTATTCTAAGTGTAAAAAAATAAATAAATAAAAAATCTGGGGAAAAAAAAAATGGACAAAACAGACATTGAGATGATTTGTTTTTTTAAACATTTATAGTACACTTTCAAAAAATAAGATGTCTTATCATTTCTTTCCTGCAAATGTTCTCAGATTCAGCAATCAGGCTATTCTTCTTTGAGAAAAGAAAAAGTAAAAAAATTCTTTGCATATATATATTTTTTTTTATTTGTTTTGGCAAGTTTTAGAAGAATCTGCAGTCAGTGAAACTTGGTTGGTCCACTCAGTAAGAACGGACATAAATGTGTGGTTTGAGTCCCTGACCAACAACCAAGAAGAATTTGGTCATGCCAGTATGGATGTATATCCTCGCATTCCCCTATCCAGACTTTCGTCCATTTAAATCCACCCCCACCCCCATTTTCTGTCTGCGAGTCTCTTTTGACATGCATAGATTTGAATAAAAGTAGATGACCATGGGTCAGAAAGAAGAACTGAATGTCATCTGCCATGTCTTCACAACCCAGAGGATAGTTCAAACAAGACATTGTCATCAAAATCGTTGTCATTCTCATTGACATCACTTTCATCACCAGAAGCAAGTAGGTTGTCAACATCTTCAATATCTTCATCATCGTCATCATCATCATCATCGTCGTCGTCATCATCATCATCTGCAAAATAAACAAATCTTCTTCAAGAGCAGGTAATAAAAAACAAATAAAGAAATGGAAGTGGAGAGGGAGATTTCGATGGAATCAATTATAGCTAAAACCTGCTTCAATTTGGCATTTTTATGAGATGCAAACAACAGCCTGTTTGACTTAAATTAATTCACCCCAAACAAGGTGATAATGCCACTAAGACACGGGGGGGGGGGGGGGCGACTAGAAGTGAAAGAGAAGGAAAAAACTTAAGAGCCAGAAACCCAATAATAGAACAAATTTAGAGTTTAGCAATAGATTTTCTAAGTATAGAGTTGAAGTAGATATTTAGAAGGAACTAGAAACCCAATTCTAAACACGTAACAGGGGATAAACCTCTACTCCTGCTAAAAAAAACTTGAAGATTGGGGGGAGGGGCATAAACTGATGAGAGATGAACCTATATACTCTTAATAACAATAATTAATAAAAATTCCAGCATTAAGTATAGAGTTGAAGCAGAGTTTAGAAGGAACAAGCAACCGAATCGTAAAAAGAAAACAAAGGTAAGCAATTAAATCTTTTTTATTGATAATTCCTTATTTTTTTGCTCATACAATAGATACAGAAATACCAGAAAACTTATCCAAAGAGTTAAGAACTAAAAGACATGATTACGTTTATTAAATAGCCATAAATGCTTCTTTCAGTTACTTATTGATAAGGAGGACATTTGTATCTGAAGCAACAATTAATTAGTTGCCATAGTTTATAAAAACAGACAGGTTTTATAAAAAAAAAAATCGTTTTTCTTATTCATCAGTTGGGATGATGAAAGAGCATTTATCAAAATATCTATCAAAATAAATATAATATTTATAAAATATTTATCAAAATAAAAAATACCTTCAATGTCACTAGAGCCATCACCCAGAGCTGATACATGTACGATATGGCCTTCTTCATCATCATCGTCGTCATCATCGTCATCATCATCCATAACCTCATCTTCGTCGTCATCATCATCACCCTGAAAGCATAAGTATTTATTAATAAAAAGATGCAACCCTTTTTTCTATGCATAAGGAATCATTTTTTTAAGTCAAGCATAAAATTATTACATAAGTAATGAAAGTTAATAAAAGTCACTTGTATTTGGTTCAACAATTTCTGATATCTAACTATGGCCTTTATCACACTGAAAGATATAAAAAAAAATCACATTAATTCTATGACAACTTTACCTTCCTCCCAAAAAGTGAATTTTTGATTTTTCATTGTGAAAATAAGTCAAGCATAAAATTATTACATAAGTAATGAAAGTTAATAAAAGTCACTTGTATTTGGTTCAACAATTTCTGATATCTAACTATGGCCTTTATCACACTGAAAGATATAAAAAAAATCACATTAATTCTATGACAACTTTACCTTCCTCCCAAAAAGTGAATTTTTGATTTTTCATTGTGAAAATTCAAAGGCTGGCTTATGCAGGTTTTACAAACACACACCTGATTAATCAGTTTACCTTTCTAAGTAAGTTTATTGTCCCAAACTTCATGAATTCAGCATTTGGGATGAAACCATCAATTTCTTCAAAGGCATTAATGCTCAACTGAATAATTCTACTTATTGTGTTTGTCTAGAATTACAACTGATCGATTTTTTTTTAATGGCTTATCAACATTTTTAAAGCCAGAAAATATTTTTAGATTGTTTTGGAATGTTTTGGAGATAATGATCTATTGACAAGTTTTACTTGTTAAGCTGAGAAAAGATGGATTTATAACTTTCTCAAGGATATTTGCACATAAGTGCAAACCCAACAGAATTGGAAACACTGCTTTTCCAATTCTGAGTAGTTATCCATTACACCACCAGTGTATCCAAGCTTAGAGCACCTGACATTTCCAAGTGGTCACCCATCTTGGTCACCATCTTGGTCACCCATCTTGACCAGGCTCAATGTTGCTTAAAACATTGGCTCCCACATGACCCATCAGAATGTTGTGGTGGCACGTCTGCAAAGTCCACACAACCTTCCAGTGGATCATTTACCAATTTCTTTTCCATGAGGATTATTGGGAGTCGGTTGCTATGATTGAATACTTATGAGATCATCATACACCAGAACATTTTTTTCAAAAAAAATTTAAATATTAAAAAAAAATTTTTTTTTTTATCTTATTTCATTTTCCTTTTGAAATTTCTATTGTTGTTTTATTGGAGCCATTTGTTTTTTATTTTTACATACACAGAGTTGTACCCTGCACTCAGGTAAACTAAAAGATTGAGTAAACAGAAAATTTAATTTGCAAAACATTATGAAATTAAAAAAAAATTTATTTTATTTACTTTGGAAACCAAAATCATGCTGACAACCATTAAAATAAACACAATAATTCTAATCTAATAAAAATCACATTCCTAATAAAAAAAAAAAAGAAAAGAAAAAAACCATATTCCTAATGTTTGATTTCTTGAAAAGATATAAAAGAAAAAAATTATAAAAAGCTTCATATTCAAGCTACACCACAAGGCAAAGTTGAATTGATTCTTATTTTATGTCTTTTATTGAGACACACAAGGCAAAGGGAACGATTATCTTCACATTCAACACAAAATAGATTTACTTTTTTTTTTTTTAATCAGCTTGCTTTGCATTTATTGTTTTCCTTATTTTGCTATAACAGGTTTTAAAATATCATGTTGGAACACTGGGATAACAAGGGAAATGAGGCTGTGGAGTCAATATGTTAAATTCAGTAATAATACACGAACTGGTGTTTCAACATGTATAACTACAATATTTGTGTCACTAACGTATAGTAATGTACAATGCTAAGTACAATGGTATCAAATATAATGAGGTACTGAAGAGGATAAAGCATTTGTGTTAGGCTACAAATCCCACTTATAACAAATAAGAGAATTTAAAGTTAAAGATTCAGTTGGCATATAAAAAGGTTTGTTATTATATTGTGTGCCTGTGGGGGTGGAGGGCATCAAGTTTCAATCTAAAGATTTTCAAGAGAACATATTTATACAAAACAATCTTGTCATAATATCTAACCCCAATCACCATTTCTTTCTTTGTTTTGCCAGATATTTTACATGTACATGGGGAGCCTTATGAATAGACCTGACTAATGTATGAACTTTTATATAAAGAAATGCAGTAATAGTTTTTTTTTTTATTAAGGCCTCATTAGAAGTCATCACTTAGTTATAAGTTAAATAGCAAGGTAGACTGAACTTTCTAACTTTCAGAAGCTGGCAATCTAATTTGATTGGTTCCGTAACACAGAAATTACTTGTTTAGCAACATTTAAACACCTCTATGGGTTATTTAATGCTAAAATCTAAATGATTTGTACATAATTTTATACCATAAGGATAAACATATGTTTGGAATTATCATTTAGAGAGAAATGTTGTGCTGGTAATTTTACTATAAAAAGTATTTTTATACTTTAGTATTGTATTGATAGTCATTTTGCTATAAAAATGTATTACTGCTGACCATTTTTTTAATATAAATATATTGCTGGTAGTTTTACCATTGTGTATTTTTGTACATGAAACAGCAAACAAAAATCAAAACATTATTTTCCCATAGCTTGAACCCTAACAGGTGCTACTACCCGAGTTCAGGACGGACCAGGGAACAACAGCAATTAAGAGGGGGTTTAATGCTCCTCTAAACCTCCAATCTCCTAATCAGAGGTCTTGCTGTCGGATGTAGTTTATTGTTATATCTAAGACTGGCATTCTAAGTGAACAAATTCAAAACTATAGAGCAGAAGATGGGAAGCCTCTCCACTGTAATTAGCAGATAATAAAGAAATGGCATCTGTGCTCTGAAAGCAGATGGCATTAAAGAAAAAAGAGAGAGAAAAGTCATCAAGATCCACCCATCTTGAATTAATACATTCCTTTGATTTCACTAATCGCATACATTTACCACGCCCAACTCTTTCCAAATATTAACGTATTGAAGAAGTCAATAAAATAATTGTCAGTGTTACGTACTTATAGACTAAAAATTAAATAAAATAAAAGGACGAATTGTCAATTAAAAGTGAGAAGATATTGAGAATTTAAAAATAAATGAGTTTCCTCACTTGATCATCGTCGTCGTCTTTCAGTTTACCAATTTCATACAATCGGCAAACGTTCTCCTCCACATTCGTGTCCCCATATTGCTGTGTCTGCAACAGGAAAATTAAAATATAAACAACTATGAAGAGAGTGAAAATTTTAGTGATACAGTAGACTCATCCACTACAATTTATGAATCTGGGTTAAAATAGAAAAAATATATAAATCTATGTATCAAGTGCCTTCAAATATTAAACATTTGTAAGTTTAAATGAATTTAAATTTATATAAAAAGCAAAGCTAAAACATTATCTAGAGCCATCATTTTTTCTATTGATTCAAAACAAAGCTTAAAATAAATAAAACCATATGTGGATTCCATATGCCCTAATGGCAATTACATAAATTTAGAGAAAGAAGAAATCAGACTAACCTCAACAACAGCAATGTGGTATTCACGGGTATCAGCAGCCAGGCTACATATGCTTCTTGACTTAACATCATAGGTAGCTACAATACAAACCACATGAAAATATATGGACTTGTCTTACTAGCCAACTGTCAGAAACAAAGCTTATCATGGAATTAGTGATTTCTATCATTTAAAACTATATTCTATAGATTTCATTACAATTTATCTAATTAAAAGAAAACTTATTCAAAATTAACAATTCAAGAAAGAATCTTTGTTTTAAATTTAACACAATGACAGCAACATGCAATATTATAAGAAACTGCAAATTTTTACAATAAACCACTACATTTACAATTTAAGCTCTGAATAATAGAAAAACAATCATTTTACTTTTTCAACCAAAAATGAACTTTTTTTTTAGTGAAAAACATGTGCAGCTCGATTTTAACAATGACCTAAACTAAATTTAATAACTGACAAATCACACACAGCTTAAAAATGAAATAATCTTTAGTTTGTTTTTTTTTAATCAGAATTTCTCACTTCATGTATCACTTTATGTATCTCAAAATATTTTTGGGGGATTTATTTATGATTTTTATATTAACTAATTTGAAATTTTTAAAAGTTTTTCTTTATTGCCCCCTACAAATTGAGACAAAAGATGAAACTTACAAATACAGCTGTAATCCCTGGAATCGAATGTTCGGAATGTGGAAGCATAGATGCTATTATAGCGTTTGTCTCTCCTTCGTTCATCTTGCATATGAATTGCTGAAAGAAAACAGAAACAGTTATTTAAGAAAAAAAAAAAAATTATTTTATCTGATTTTTACTTAACCATTTGTTGGATGAGTAGCCCAGTGGATAAAAGCATCGTTTCAGTAAAACAGAAAGTGACTTGACCCAAAGAGTTGTGAGTTCAATACTTGGCCACAGCAGAGGGAACAAAATCTTAAAGTTGAGTTACTAAAGGGAATTAACTGAAACAGGGAGCATGGCACATGACTAAATAAAAAGTTTGGTTCAAAGTTCCAACAATTATAACCTGAAGGCTGGAGTGTACAAACATACAAAATATGAATATGGCAATAAAGATGAGGACAAAAATCTAAACAGTGTAAATAGTTACAATACCACATCTCAGAAGTATGATTATTGTCTATACACACAGAGGAAATACTACAGTAACAAATGGCATAATCTTATTGAACAGCAGTTTCCATTCAAAAACCCACAACAGATATTGTGGTGCAACATTAGATAATATAATTATTACTCACCACAGTAAATTTTACCAAAATTTAATTTTTATAATAAATTATCAGTAGTTTTTAATCATCTTTTACAGTGTAAAAAAAATCAAAAGAGAATCTTTCCTTCAGTGATACAATTCTCATTGTCTCTTATTTTTTTTTTTTTTTAAGATACTGAGAGTCATTTTTTTATTGTTCTGATGGACAACAAAGGAAAAAGCAATAACATACTTCCATAAATGATTTCATTTGTATAGTTGAATGTGAGTTGACACTGGTCGAGACTTGGTACTGTGTGAAGTAGGCGGAATGTCCTCATGTCCCACTGTACAAAAAATCAAGTTAAGGATTCACAAACAGAAAACAAAATATGAAAGTTTGAATTCCCCTTCATATAAGATTTTTTAATATTTGACACAATGTTGAACTAATTGGGATAGTTGCATATATTCAGATGCTCATAAATTATAGCATAATTAAGTTTCTAAAAAACATTATAACATAAATCATAGGCAATTATTAACACAAGCGTTAGTATTATAAAGTTTTTGTCAGGTTTCACTTAAATACTTTATAGAAAGTATTTCTATAAAAAAAAAAACAAAATGAATTCGAAAACCTCGAAACTGCTAAATAAAAAAAAATAAAAGCTTTAGTAAATTTGTATTCATCTAAAATAAATAAAAACTGAAAATGTTTTTTCAAGAAATTAGAAAAGTGCTTTTCCATTTCCTAAAATAAGAGTTAATAAATGAAAAGAGAAAGAGTAAGGAAACAAACAAAAGCTATTGGGCAAGAAAAGGATACCACTTCTGAATTGATGATAATTTCCAGACCCATAGGGTGAAACAGTCCACTGATGGCTGCATTAAATTTGTCAAATTTGTGAACTGGTTTGCCAACCCTAACGTCCCACAACACACCATCATTGAGAACAAGGTCATCTGAAGGATCAAATGTAGCTCTGTTTGATGTGTAATAATTGGCTTTATCTTGATCAAAAATTTCCATCAACTGCTGACCTGTACTGATGTCATAAATCTAATAAAAAAATATAGAAGAAAATTCACAACACAAGGTTAAATGAACAATATAAGATTTACATCATAATATCCAATGAGATTTTCATTAAAATTTTAAAGTCATCATTGCAATTTATTAATGGAACATGAATTGATGTTTTAATAAAATACACACACAATCTCTTGCTCCCAAATTTATCTGTCATCAAAAAATATATATAAATAAATCTGAATGACATATGTTGGTTAGCTTTCATAGCCTAATTGTCAAGGTGATTTCTCTGTCAGAAAGGCTTCCAAAGATATGAGATGCAAGTTTAAATCATCTTGAAAAGTTATACTTTATTTCAAATTTGTTTAACATAGAATGTAAAAAACAAACCAAAAATTGCAATGAAAAAATTTTTTAAATTAATAATATAGGAACTTAGAAAACTTAAGTTTACAAATTCATAATTTTCACAAAAGGCACCATTTATTCTTAGCTTAAAAATATCATTGCACCTTCTTTTAAGGTACATCTTATACAGTGTTCTATCTTTCAAAGACATGAAATTTTCCAGGTTTAAAATTCGTAAGTTCTCAAACTGTTTAGTATTTGATTGTATTTATTGAAATTGAATAGAATATAAAAAAATTTTCATACCAGTAAAATCAGAGTTAAAAGATATTGAGAGAATGTAATCTATTTTTTTTTATATTTTCTATAAAGTTCTCCACTGTAAACAATGAATGTAGTACACTTAGTGTAAGTAAAGAGAAACAATGAGTTTTAAAACCAGTAACAAGAGAGCTAATGTGCTTTAAGCATGAAATGTTACATATACTTTATATAAATTGATGCAAGCAAGCATATTAATATATACAACTGGGGAGGAGGGTGAATACCACACCCTGAATATGTTAAAATTTACTAAAGATTAAACATTCAGGTAACAACTAGATGACAGTAAATAATCAAATATACAGATCAAAAAGAGCACAAGTTTCAAACATAAAAGGTGCATCAACAGTATTTACCCTCTGTATTAACACTGAGCTGACAGGACAAAGTTAGAACTGCCTGTAAGGAAAGCATATTCTGCAAATCTATTTCTGTCAGCTTCAGTTTCATACCCAAAGCCTAAAACAACAGTAGCCTTTTTAAAGGATTTTTTATCCAACTTTATTTCTTATTAATATAAATGTTATTTTTGATGAATAATATCCATATTAATACAATGTATATGTGCTTTGTGTGTTGACACAGGCCTGTACTCTGAGAGGTATATAATCATATTATTTCTTAACTTTTGAACCTCTTCATTAAATACAGAAATAATTTATTTTAGGTTGCTAACTAAACAAATGAGAAAATGTCCAATCACAGGTTCAATGAGACACAGGTATGGTGATTATATTAGTCAGGAAAGTTATTGAATATCTTGCAGAGCATATATCATGTGGGCAGGCAGGCAGGCAGGCACTATCCTGCTTGAACAGCATGCCAGTTTGTTGTTGCATCAGTGGCAGCAGAACAGGATGAACAATATTCAGCAAAAGCTGTTCAAAATTCTCTCTCCACAAACATCAAAGCTGAATGAGAGTTGTAACTCATGGTACCAGATACCAGGTGTTGGCTGTGTGTGCTGTGGACAAAAATATTCTGGAAGGCCAATATGACACACACAAATGATATGTGAAAACAAAAACTGCTTTCATCACTGAACAGTACAGAACATCATTTGATCCCCGAGGTGACTATCATTATGGCCTAGGTACAAGTTCTTTTGGTTAACCAAAAAACTGTTTTGTTAACCAAAAGAAGGTTGTTTTGTGCTGAAATGAAGTTAGGGCTCATTTATTTAAAAATTAAGAGAAGCTTTTAGATATTCAATTGAATAGATGTGAGGCCTTCAGTACAGGAAGATACTTTCCGCCACATATGTGAAAATCAGTAAAGTGTTTCTATGTTTAAGTAGATGCTTTTAGGTTCCTTTTAAACAAATTGAGTGGTTTATCTCAACTAGATAAAGAGTTATTGCATTATAAAAGTTTAAAAGTTTTTTTTTGGCAGACAGTATATTCTAATTGCAAATGCTTCTGCTTCAATTACATATACATGAATAAATAAACTTATACATAAAAAGTTTGATTTTCTTTCCATTGTGACCAAAGTTCAGGAAAAAAAAAATTTAATTTTTGTGAATGTTATGAATAAACAAAAATACAGATTTGGAGTGGGGGGTATTGTTTTGTCAACCAATGACACATGGGTGAGTAATTATAGCTTTTTTTTAACTTCCACAGTTTACAGAGAATGGAAAAATACTTAAGCCATCAACACCTGTCATTCATGATTAGTATGGTTCAGAGATGGAAGTTGGGTTATGTAGTGGATTTAAATCAAAATATAACCCCTCCTTAACCTCGGAACCATATTAATGGCTAAAACATCCTTACCATTAAAAAAAGGTATCTTGTTTTTCTAAGATAAAAGTAAGAATTTTTTTTCCAAAACTGAGCAATTATAAAACAATTTTATCTGACCATATATAAAATGCTCCCCAACCCATATATTAAAAATATCCCCTAAGGCTTATATGCAAAGATAGGGTATCTAGTAAGCTGAAATTTAACTAAATATTATAGACTACTTATACTTGTACCTAGCCCCATAAAACTGTATTATTAAATTTAGAAAGGAAGATTCTTATAAGCAACCAAAGCTGATATTTTTTCATCAAATCATCTTCACTTAAGGAAGACTATTTTATTAGATTTTAATTAGATATTATTTACTTGTACTTGTAGCAACATTCACCCTGGGTGGGTTGAAACTGCTGCTTATCTAGAAGAAGCATGGTACTTTTTGGCTCCACAAGTGAAATTTTCCTGCAGTGTTTGCCAATTCTTACTGCGTTGACTGGTTTCCAACCAAGGCTGCAGAACCTGGTCTGTCCTATTTATCCATAGCTGGGGGAGAAGAGAGGAATTCATACTTTTCCAAGAATATTAATATATAAGTGAATGTGATGAATTCAACTGGAATTCAGACTCGGCTCTAATTCCTCAAATTGAGCTGCTATCCATCACTACACCATACCTCTTATCTAATTAACTATTACCAAATATGGCATAGTGATTTCCACTAAAAGTAAATACAGACTTTAAAAACAATCTGATTCTACGTTTTAATCTTTCCATCTAAAACAAAAAAGCTAATGAAGTTGTAAATTCTTATTTTTAAATTGAGTGCTAAAAGGCCACTTTAAAAGTGCATATTCATATATTTAACAAAGAAGGTAAATCAAAATTGGAACTAAAACAAATTAGTTAATTGTATAGACTCAAAGTAATAATTCAGATAGTGAAATGACTATAATAAATATATACTTACATAAGCTTTTTCTTCTCTGGTACCTATCAATTTGTCTTGGACTTTTTTACTAAATTCCATATAATTGTCTTCAGGAAAACTTTTCCTTGGATTGTAGGTGGGAAAATTAGAACTAAAATCAAATGTACATCAGTTTTAAAAAAAGAAAGGACTTTAAAACAATTTTTTTTTAAAACTCAACAATATAAATTATATAATAAACATACTAATTACCAAAATATTGTTGATCTTATATGTGGGGAAATCTCTCCATAGTTGTATTCATTTTATTTACAGTCTAGTTAGTGTAAAAAAATTAATAACAATTTCTTTCATTTCTTAAACCATAATCAGTTAATATGATCTTAAAATTAAAAGAATAATGAATAAAAATAAAAATCCTCTTCTAGAAGAACAATAATGCATGAAGATTTGTTTTGTATTTTTAAGGTAATTTAACCTTAATAAAAAAAAGTCAGTTATATTAGAAACAGTGTTTTAAGAATAGCAGCAAAATGCTTTTATGAGCAATAAATCTGTTTTGTATTGATTGTGTTCGTAATTTGTTAATTGGGAAAAAATAATTGTTTTTCAATGGTCTTTTCATGATTTCTTTCCTGCACTTACATTTTAACTACTAACGGTTTTATGTAAGAATCTTAGAAACTTGAATACATAATTTGGCTTTAATGAAAACTAAATTTCAATACTTACTTATTTTCAAGTCTGTCAGCACTTTTCCACAAAGAAGACAATGGTGTACCCCAGGAAGCGGAGGTAACAAGTAGGTTGCCCTCCTGTAAGAAGGATAATCTTTTCAAAATTTTGAAGCAATAAGAAATTATCAATAAATATGACTGATATAAAGTAACAAAGCCACTTAAGTCAAATTAAAAATCTATTTAGAAAATAACACATCACTCAATAAATCCCAAGACTAACTAAACATCAATTTTTAGGCAAAATTCGACTTTATTCATCAACACAGACTCCTGCTAGGGTGATACACCGATTCCAATGCTTCTCTAACAATTCAATGCCATTTTTTTGTAGAACAATTTGTCTTTGGCCTCAAAATATGCCTTGGTTTCTGATATCACTTCTTCATTGGAGCCAAATCTCTTTCCCTGACGCATTCTTTTGAGGTCTGCAAACAACCAGTAGTCGCTGGGGGCCAGATCTGGAGAATAGGGTGGATGCAGAAGCAATTCAAAGTGCAATTCATGTAGTTTTGCCATCGTTGCAATCGACTTGTCTTGGTGAAAGATCACTTTTTTCTTCTTCATTTGCGGCCATTTTTTGGCAAATTCTTCTTTCAAACGCACCAATAATGCTACATAATATTTGCTATTGATGGTTCTTCCTTTCTCAAGGTAATCGATGAACAAAATACCTTGCACATCCCAAAATCCAACTCCACATTTGACTCATCTGGAGTACCCTCACCCGACTTCCCTATTAGAACTGAGGCTAAACTGTACGATATATACATTACCCGACAGTAGTATCCCGTGTAGCATCAAAACTTGACCCACATAAGGCGAGCGGTAGTGATGGAATCCTGGAGATTGTGCTTAAGAAATGTGCCCCTGAACTCTCCTCCATCCTCTCTAAATTGTATAACTACTGCCTCTATGCTTCCTGTTTTCCTGCATGCTGAAAGTCCTCTTCTGTCGTTCCTGCATTCAAGAACTCTGGTGAACCCTCGGACCCATCCAACTACCGCCCTATCAGCCTTCTACCAATTTTCGAGAACGTGTTCGAGGCCATTATTAATGCTGAAATAGTTCAGCATCTTACTGCCCATAAACTCTTCTCAGACAGGCAGTATGGCTTCTACCTTGCCAGGTCCACGGCCGGCATGCTAACAACCATTACGGAGTACATGTTCCAGGCTCTTGAGGAGTCCGACAAGGCTTGTGCTGTTGCTCTGGACATCTCCAAGGCCTTTGACAGGGTTTGGCATGCTGGCCTTCTATGCAAGCTACGGGGTTACAGTATCACCAGACGATTGCATGATCTGATCCAATCCTTCCTAAATAACCACATAATGAAGGTCGTCCTGAATGGGCATGCTTCCACATCTTACTGTACAAACACTAGTGTCCCTCAGGACTCTATCCTAGGCCCGATGCTCTTCCTTATTTTCATAAATGACCTCCCAGACGAGATCAACAGCCAAGTTGGCATCTATGCAGATGACACCACAATTTACTTCCGCATCAGTAAGAAACCCAGTGCGGCAGACAAACATAATCTCGATGCTGATCTTGAGAGGGATCTACATTCTGTGGTGAATTGGGGTAAAAAGTGGCTTATAAATTTCAATGCGTCTAAAACCAAGCTGCTGTCTGTCAATCATCACAGGCAACCTTTCTTGCCTCCCATAAGCATGGACTAAGCGAGTCTCCCTGAGAGTAATACACTGCACCTTCTCGGCCTTACCCTCTCTTCTGATCTCAAGTGGAACCACTACATTGAGTCAATAGCTAAATCCACTGCTAGGAAGGTTGAGTCACTATGTCGGGCCAGGATGTTTTTCCCACCTGAAACCATCCTGCATATATACAAACCATTCGTCCGTGCATGGAGTACTGCTGCCATATATGGTCGGGTGCCCCCACTGTTCACCTCGGTGTTCTTGACAAGCTCCAAAGGACAATCAGTAATGTGATAGGTATCGACTTGGCGGCTTGACTACAGCCACTTTCCATGCTTTATCAACACATGAAATTCAGATTTTTCCATTGTTTGGAAAATTTGCAACAGTAGTTTCACTTAAATAGCTATAATTTGTAAACTAATAATCCGACTGGGCTCAAATTTTGTCACGTGCCATTTGAAGGTTAGTACTTCATAAAAATCATATAGATATTATGTCAAGACCAGGACTTATTGAGTGAGGTGTTATTCAATAAAAGTAAACTAACATAATCAAACAAGCTTTGAAGATTAGTTTAAAAACATACTATTATAATTGTGCTCATCTCTCCCTTCATTAGTTTGCACAACGATCATTTTCTGCCAATACCTCATAAATAATTCCATGTTTTGATAATGTGGAAAGCGGACACTACTTGGTTTCAGTGAGAAAATGAAATAATGAAGGGAAAATAGAAGGGGAGTGAGAATCAGGTTAAGCTGATAAAAAGTGATACTACACTTTGATCTCAGCCAAAAGGCTGAGAAGACATGGTGACTGTGATGGAAAAAAAAAATTAACAAAAGTGAAAAAAAAACAAAAAAAAAAAAAAAAAAACGGCATTTTACAGATGCACAGTATCAAACAATGGAAACCAAGTTAAAGCAAACCTCGAGAATTGAATTACAATAAATAAAATAAGAAATTCCATTAGACATGAATTCGACTAGAAAGAAAGAAAGAAATAAAGGAAAAGACTACTTGATTTCAATGAGAAAATGAAAGATAGAAGTATTTAATGGCTGTTTCAGTCAAATGAAAAATATTTTCAAATTTATTTTCATTTTTTTCTACCCACTTCTTTAAAAAAAAAACCCCAAAAAAACCTGCATTCATATTTATGATTGTTATTGCAATGTTTTGTTAAAGTTGTTAAGCTAAAAATATTTAACAGTGTGATCGGGCAATTTCTACTTATATTTTATTGTTGCAGAACTCGCCAATCATTAACTTAAAAATTAAGATTCATCAAAATTTCAAGAGGAAAACCACAAATTTTGACGGTCTTTCTAGTATAATAAATACTTATACTAAATGATTAAAAATTCAATTTTTAGATCTCCAAAATAGAACATCTAAAGATTGATATTTAAGCTATAAATACACAAGTGAAGAAACTAAAATAAATTTAATGTCATGTGTAAAACAAATTTATATCAATAAGATTTTATTTTTACCTTGGTCTGTCGGCAGTTAGTGATAGGTGATGTGTGACAATTGTAACTTGGCCCTTCCTAAAAAGAAAAAACAAATTATAATCAAAATAGTTTAAAAAAAAAAAAAAAAAAAAAAAAAAAAAAAGGTAGCACTATTAACATTTACTAAACTGCCAACCACAAGGTATCTCATAGATGGCAGCTTTTATTATAATGTCAACTACAATTTATCTCATGCTTGCTCTGTAGGCAACAACAAATTTATTCACAGTGATACCTTTAATGCAAAAATAATTAGCACTTTAGTTGAATCTAAAAATCAACTCCTACAAATTTTTTATTATTTAAATTGGTTTTTGAAGTTAGGTTTCTTAACTTCTAGCAATGGATATGTTAATCAGAAGTGAAGCAAAGAAATAACTTTTACATAATATCAACCAAAATACTAAGCCATTTCTGTAAGAATAATAAAATAATAGCCTTTCTCACCAAGGTCTACTCTTCTTTTTCATTTAAAAAAAAATAAAAATAAAAAAATAATCTTTGTTCTTATGTCATTTTTACTTCAAGTGCAATCTAACTAGACATTTAACTGATTAACACTGTATGGAATGCACAATGGAAGTAGGATATCGAAATTAATCAAATAAAGCAATCTAAGATTTCAAAATCTTTAACAAATTTCTCTTATTAACTGTAATTAAAGCAAATTTATTTACATAAGACTAAATAAAGACCTCAACAATCAAAGAAAAAAAATACAAACCTCTCCAGTCTGTATGTTAACAGGTTTCAAATCACCAGAATAAGTTCCCAACAAGAGAAAATTACTGGAAGACTACATTAAAAAAAAGAATAAGAAAAAGAAAAAGAAAATTATATATATCTTGGAATAAAGATAAAAGAAAATCTTATCTTAGCCTATGATGAATTTAAGGCAAATTTAAGGATTTTATTTTGCAACAATTACTTATAAACAAAAGTAAAATTACACTATATTATTCGGACTATTGTCCTTATCTTTGTTGCAGCTTCGGCCATTGTATGCTCTGGCCTTCTTCAGGTGCTAGGAATTTCAAACTGAACCTTTTATTACAATCACTGTGGTATATCATTCTCATTCCTTGCGTGAAGCTTCTTTTGGGAGTCATAAGTTATCTCCCTCAGACACTTGACACATAACCCAGTGGATATAGACATTGATTAGTTCCAGTGACTTGACCCAAAGAGTTGTGCGTTCAATACCAGGCTACAGCAGTGGTGTACAAGTACTAAAAGTACTAGTATTAATAACATAGTGAAAAATATTTTGTTTGTATTGTAATAAATATATATTAGATAAGCAAATGTTTGTAATGTATTTTCCAAAATTAAAAACAAAGAAAATGAATTCAGAAAAATAAAATATTGACTTACAATGAATGTGCAAGAGGAATATCCATCCTCATCTGGATCTCGGAATGTGCGGATGGGTTTGAATCTTGCAGAGAAAAACATTTACATTCAGTGCATCAAATAAACTAAAATTGTCACAATAGGTTCGTTAAAAAATAAAATTATGAATCGCTATCATTAAATGTTATGTGAAAATAATTAAAAATCAGTAATTTTTTTTTAAAAAACAAAAACAACATTAAAAATAAAATTTCTATATCAATCTAATTTAATTTAATTGGAGTAGATAGACTAAACTATCGTCAGGTTCACACTCCAACCACGTCTATTGAACAGGTGAAGAGGCTCATCCCTTGTTTCCTGGTTAGGATGTGGTTTCCGGCTTTCTCTTTTCTTATCTTTTTACTCTTATATAGCCCCCTGCGCATCAGTGGCGTTATCGCCTTGCTTGGGGTGATAGGATTAAAAAAAAAAAAAAAAATCTCTTAAATAAAATGTGGGCTTGTGGCCAAGTTGATTTTTGAAATTCAAAGCAAAGTTTTTAAAATTTCCAATCAATAAAACAACAAAAAATAAGAAAAATATTTACTATAAAATTCAAATTGTATTAAAAAGGGAAACAAAACACACAAACTTATCTTGACAGCACATGTTAAGGAATTTGCAATCTAGCAGTTTTTTTAAAAGTTTTTGATCTGCAATATAATCAATCCTGACTTGGCAGTCCAACTTCAGTCATTTTCTCACCAATGTGATCTGGCTTCCCTCTGTCTTTTCTACAAATATTTTCATGACAACTGCTGACGAGCTATCTACACCCCCACCCGGCACCCCAACCACATGTATTTACTTGTGCTACTAGATTGGCATCAAGGTCCCACCCTTTTATCGAAATAGTTAAACGTAACCATCTCTTCTATTCTAACAGTTTCTTTTCTTGCACTTTCCATTTGTGGAACTCTCTTCCATTTACTTACTTCCCTGAGATCTACAATCTCCAAAAGTTTAAATGCAACATCATTTGCCATCTTTTATCTACTTGGTGTCCATCCTTCTCCATTTTTATTTATTGTCTCACTGTAACCCCAAACATACGAATGGCCTTTCTGCCTTACTTGGGGAGAAATGATTTAAAAAAAGAAAAAAAGAGAGATAAAGTGAAGCTGAACTGGAAGCATACAGTTGTTAGAATTCCATTGTAAACTAATGATTTAACTCTTCAGCATTCAACATACCCCATAAATATTGGTTCTGAATGTTTAAACAGCCATTACCCGCCCCATCTATATTCTGCTATAATAAATGACAACATGATCGCAAATAATGCAAGCAGTCACACAAACAACAAAACTTTGAGAATCAATATTTATGAGGGAAAGTTTGAACATGTTAAATGCTAAAGAGCTAAATCATCAGTTTACAATGATTCATCTCAGGTTAGTCACTACAGATAAGAAAAAATATATTTGTATATTTGTACCAGGTTTAATCTAAACAAATCGGGAAATAATTTACCACTATTCAGTGTTTTTGTTTTTTATATAAACACTCACCTGCTGTAGACATATTTTTTGTGACATTTAAATCCATCAATCCCACCAAATTTTGGGAAAATCTGAAAACACAAAATAAAAATCATTTGCTCAGAAACATATTTGGATTAAGTAAAATGATAAAATTCTGTGATACTGATGTTTGTTATCAGATCGGAAACTAAGTACATTCACCAAACAATATGGATATTAGTCATAATAAGAATTTATATAAAAAAATAAGTTATACGAGGACATATTCATTGAAATATTCAGAAAAAAAAAAATTCTTCAACTTCTCTTAATTTAGCATGTAAAGGAAAGGTCATTCAGAAATTTTGAGAAAAGCTAGTTATTTAATTGTTCTTAGCTCAGGTATAAGCTTCCAGAAAACTAGATTGCTATTTTCTCTAAGTTTCTCACTTAATATCAATTTAGTATGTATATGTCTGAATAGAATAAGCAAAGAACATGTAGGAAAAGTGTCTTTAATCTAACATGTTTCACTTAATGTTCCTAAATCAACTCTCTAAAAAAAAAATGAAAAAAGGTAAAAATTATAGTGAAAGAGTGTTAATGTATTGTAAATCAGAGACTCGATACCGCAAGGATTGACAAAAGAAGCATTTCACAAGTACATAACATACAACCACCTAAGAAAAAAGACTAAATGTTTTTTCAACTACTAACAGAACTTAAAAAAAACAATAAACCCCGCCTCAGTACCTAATACTTGCCACAGGCATGGAGGTAAGCATTACAAAAGTAATTGTTTTTTTTTTAAAGAACAAAAAATGCTACAAATGTGGGAGGGTAGGACACAATTATTGCAAGTACAAAGAAAAATGAAAGAAAAATAATATGCATGTGAACACGGTAAATACAAGGTGCAAGGTCAAAAAGCATAAAGAAATAATTAAGAAGACTTTGCACATGCCTTTACCTGAGTTAAAGGCAACTCAAAAGAGGCAATTTGTTTTTGTGAAAATTAATAATGTAAAAATAAAACAACTAGATACACAATCTGATATCACTATCACAAATGAACAGACATAGAAAAAAAAAAATAGTAAACCCAGTTTATTAACACCTAAACAAAGCAACAGCATTTTTAAATAAATTTCTAAAGATTGCACTAAAGCTGAAGAAATATAGAGTCCAGAGGAAGTCATCTCAAAGGGGAGGGATTATATATGAATGAAGTGTCATTGCCGAGTTTGAACAAAAGTTTGGGTTTTGCTTAATGACATATCAACCTCTGTGGATTATTTAATGCCAAAAAGGTGAGGGTTTTAAGATATTTATTTTAATGTTCAGTTATAGTGAATTAGTCAGATTCTGATGAAAAAAAACTTTATTTTAGAAAACTGAAGATGTCTTCTAGTTTTGTGATCATTTTTTCCTCAAAAATGTATTATGGTGATAATTTTTTCCTTCAAAAATGTATTATGGTGATAATTTTTTCCTTCAAAAATGTATTATGGTGATAATTTTTTCCTTCAAAAATGTATTATGGTGATAATTTTTTCCTTCAAAAATGTATTATGGTGATAATTTTTTCCTTCAAAAATGTATTATGGTGATAATTTTTTCCTTCAAAAATGTATTATGGTGATAATTTTTTCCTTCAAAAATGTATTATGGTGATAATTTTTTCCTTCAAAAATGTATTATGGTGATAATTTTTTCCTTCAAAAATGTATTATGGTGATAATTTTTTCCTTCAAAAATGTATTATGGTGATAATTTTTTCCTTCAAAAATGTATTATGGTGATAATTTTTTCCTTCAAAAATGTATTATGGTGATAATTTTTTCCTTCAAAAATGTATTATGGTGATAATTTTTTCCTTCAAAAATGTATTATGGTGATAATTTTTTCCTTCAAAAATGTATTATGGTGATAATTTTTTTCCTTCAAAAATGTATTATGGTGATAATTTTTTCCTTCAAAAATGTATTATGGTGATAATTTTTTCCTTCAAAAATGTATTATGGTGATAATTTTTTCCTTCAAAAATGTATTATGGTGATAATTTTTTCCTTCAAAAATGTATTATGGTGATAATTTTTTCCTTCAAAAATGTATTATGGTGATAATTTTTTCCTTCAAAAATGTATTATGGTGATAATTTTTTCCTTCAAAAATGTATTACGGTGATAATTTTTTCCTTCAAAAATGTATTACGGTGATAATTTTTTCCTTCAAAAATGTATTACGGTGATAATTTTTTCCTTCAAAAATGTATTACGGTGATAATTTTTTCCTTCAAAAATGTATTACGGTGATAATTTTTTCCTTCAAAAAATGTACTGTTGGCAATATTTTTCCTTCAAAAATGTATATTTTTCTACAAAAGTCTATTTTTATACTTTCATAGTGTTTTGACCCGAGTTTGGATGTTAACTATTTGGGACCCTAACAGGTGCTACCAATCTGAATCAGGGTGGACCTGGGAACAACAGCAATTAAGAAGTGGTTCCATGCTCCTCACAACATCCCAGACAGAGGTTTTGCTGCTGGATGCAGTTTACCATCATACCCAGGACCTTTAAACATGAGTTTCCTGAGAACAAACATAGTCAACCTCATTTTGACATGGGTACATAAGCATTCAAGGAAGAAAAACATGGTCTGACAGTATTCTTTGAAAGTGTTATTTCTAGTGTGTGACTTCAGGAAAGGCATGTATGCTATATTTATGTTCAATGTCAGGGATAGAATGTATATAAATATAAAAGTGGACATTGAAGTCAACACCCAGAGGAGACAGTCTGTTTCATGCTACACATAATTGTCAGGCCATGTGCCTGACAATTGTGTTTACCCTATACACTTAGCTAGAAGTGATGCAAAGGGAATTGAAACAGGTTATATATAACACTTAAACAGGATCAGTTTAGGGAAAGAGGAATCCAATAAAACATAACCAAAATAAAGTGCCTTGAAAAAGACCTGGTAATTTAACAAGACAAGTACCAAGTAGACAACCTTTTCTAGTGCAATTGTCTCACATTCTAAATAAGTCAGGCAGTGTACTGGCCAGTGGATAAGGAGGGCAGTATACTGATCAACAGATAAAGCTTTCTATGCAGTTTCAAAATAAAATGTGTAAAGTTTAAACATTCATCCTTTATAAATCTTAATCCCTAATTTTCTGATTCATAGATTATCATATTTAACCAGTAAAATTTAATAAACTAATCTGAAAGCTAGGCAATATGCTCAGATTGAAAACAACTTAAACAGTGAATTAAGATAATGAGTTTAATTTTTAATATTGCCATTACTTTTGAAAATTATATTTTGATTATATAATCATTTAGATATTCAATATCATTTTTAGATACCACACAATAAAAAAAAAAATAAAATAAACACTACAGAAAGGCATTTTCTATCAACATAGTCAAGGATTACCTTTGTTTGTATGTAAATAAATAAATAAAGAACTAGGTCAGAATAAAAAATAAATGTCTTTATACTAATAACAGTGGATGCCTTTTTTTTTGTAAAGATCCAAAAGTCAAATTCTGTTCACTAAAAATGAAGAAAGTGAATTTAATTTACCGTGCATCTGTGAACTCGGGCTGTTATACAATTGGGAGCAAATCTGCTGCCACGAGGATCAGGACATTTATGTGGGCTGTAAAATACAAAAAAAACATCTTTTTATACTTTATTTCACTTCAGTCAGATAAAAAGATCACCATGGGTCAATTTAAAAATAAAACTGCTATTTCTGTTAAAACTGGAAAAAGGGAACATCTTTTTATACAACACAAACTGGAAGTGCCTTAATTGTAAGCATCTTTATAAATGTTTCCTTCTTTCTAAAAACAAAAAAAAAAACAAAGGAGCTGGGGTATCAGTGACCAAATATCAATATAACAAGAAATTAAAAATAAAGTCTACAACTTTAAACATTTTGATTTTCAGCTATAATCAAATTTCAAATTACTGTATTTTTGAGTATAAGAGATGCATTTCTTGTTTCATAAATCTAGACCTAAAAATTTTCCTGACGTATGTATCATTACCACTATAATCTTAGAACTGCTCTAGAAAATTCAATTCTATTTTATTTTTCAAAAATATATTAAATTTAAGGTAGATCTGGTATGCCAGTGTATCTTCTAATTTGCAAAATATAGTAACTGAATGTATTAGTATAAAGCTAGTAATAAGTTGCATGTACAGATCTTGATCAGGGTAATGTAATTCAAGGATGAATAGCAGAGACATGGCATTGGCTTCAGACATCATGAACGGTCACCACAGGTAAATTTAAAATCTTTTTATACATCACAAACTGGAAGTACCTTATTTGTATACATCTTTGTTTCTTTCTTAAAAAAAAAAAAAAAAAAAAAAGCACCCAAGGTGTCAGTGGCCAAATAGTAGTACGGAAAAATGGAAGCAACAAACCAAGTTCAAACTCCAATGTAATCTATATTCACTTGAGCCCAGGAATAAGTGTTGCAGGTGACAACAGAAAATGGTTCTTAATAGAAAAAAAATTCACATACAATAATTAGATCTAATTATTATAAACAATATTCTTTAATGGCTACAATCTTTGCCAGTTTATACGAATTTCATTGTTGAATAAAATAATAAAAGAAAAACAGGGATAGCAGCTCATATATGTGTACACACTAAAAAAAAGTAACATTTATAATAAGGTACAGTACAAGAACTCTGTGTGTGTGAGAGAGAGAGAGAGAGAGACTATTTTCCCAGAAAATCAAAAAGAAAAATGAGAATTTCATTTTAAACCTTTTATATATATATATATATATATATATATATATATATATACACACACATAAATTTTTTTCTTTAATACAAAGGTAAATTAAAACTATTTTCTGAATTGGTTGGATGCAAATTACTGAACCAATTTAAAGATCATCAGCATCTTTTTAAAGCCATTAATATCAAATATAATCAACTCAATGATTGTGCTCATTTTCACTATATTAAAAATCTAGAAAGGGCATGTAATTTTGTAAGGGTTTACTAACACAAGCCAAATAAACTCATTGTGTAATTTAATAATATAAAAAATATCTTTACTATTTTCAAGTAGTAGTTTATTCATTTACAAGCTTATTATTTTAATTTAATTACAGAGAGCATTAAAAGCACTAGTCCATCTACCTGAGATTAGGAAGGGGGCCAGGTACTCACGTGAAAAGTGACATTGGAGGACAAGTGACCATAGGGTTTTTACATAAAGCATGTTGCTTCCTGAGATATTCAGTGACTATGCCATCCAAGGTCACCTCATTATCTGCGTGATGTTTGTGAAGAATTTTTTTTATGTTCAATTCATCCTGTCTGTCAGTAATATACTGGGATTTACCACCTGCTGATGTACCAACCTGAAATAATCAAAATATTGTATAGAAAACAAACAAAAAATTGTTTTATTCTAAATCCTTAATGAAGTAAGATTACAAATAAGAATATTTGTCTATACCTCCAAGATGAGGTATTGTAATTATTTACATTGTTTGAACTATTGTCTTCATCTGTATTGCCATATTCACAACATTTCGGCCGTTGTACTTTCCAACCTGAGTTTTGAGTTCAATACCTAGTTACAGTGTTGAGTTAAAAGGAGATAACTAAGACATCCAGAAGTGGCATGACTCCTGGAAGGAGAACAATATACCCCAGAGATCAAAATAAAGGGTTCAGTTCGAAATTCCAATCGCCTGAAGAAGGTTGGAGCATAAATAGTTAAAATGTTGTGAATATAGCAAAACAGATGAAGACAACAGTCCAAACAATGTAAATAATGTATACAAATAAGACTATTTTGGTGTCACAGAGAAATTATAAATACAATAAAGTCACTATTTTAATTTGATTATTATGCACAGAGATATTTATTGAAAATATTTATAAGATTTAAATATCAGACTATGAACATGGGCTGGTAATCAAGTTTCAAGAAAACCTACTCAGTGATAACCTATTTGTAAAGAACTCAAGATGATAACTATACTTTATCAAGTTAACTTACCACTAGATTGATGGCCAGGTCTAATCATTTTATAGATGGAATGATAGATGTAAACCATAAGTTTTATGCTAACAATTTCTTCTCTCACACTTCTTGCTTATGGAACTCTCTTCCAGCTTTTTGATTTGCAATCAATATTGATCTTCAAAGATTTAAATGCAATATCAATCATTATATTCTGTCTTCTTAATCTCTGTTCTTTTGTTGTTTTTACTTCTTAATAATGTTTTCTTTTTTTCATATTTTCTTAATGAAGAAATAAAAAAACAAAAATAAATCTAAACGTCTGATTAAAACAAATGAACATGGCCTGGTAATCAAGAGTCAATAAAATTTACTTTGTGATAAACTGTCTCAAAAGAACACAAGCGCTAATCTATTTTGTCTTCAAAGAACATTAACATCTTGCTGTGAAAAAGCTTATTCAAACACAGAAAAATGTAAAATCTGATACTCAACAACTCACTGTTAGACTGTGAATTATATTTTCTTCTGTGTTGCATCCCTTCACAACATAGGCTATCATGGCTCTCCACAATTTTTTAACTTATGTCTCATAGTAACTTTTTCATTCTGCCAAGCCTCCTGTTCTGCAAGCTTGTCAGGTAGGTGGCTTGCTGACTTCCCTAACCTCAATATGCCCTGTAAGGATTAAATTTTCCAAGCCCTCCTTCCTTATTATATGACTAAAGAATTTCAACTGTCTCTTTCTGAAAAACTGCTAATGGCTATAAAGGATAGGAAGATTTGGAGAGCCATGATCAAATAAGGGCCACAGCACACAGAAGAAGAATATAAAATTGACAGTCTAACAGCAAGTTGTTGTGTATCAAATTTATTGTCTCCTTTGAGTGGGAGATTTGAATAGGCTCTCTCACATCCAGCAAGATGTTAATATTTTTCTTTTGAAGACTAGAAGCAAAAGTGTTCTTCTTGGAGCCATTTTCTTTAAGACTTCCTTGTTACTCTATCCATAGAATTTGCAGTATTCTTCTGTAGAACATGTTATATATTATTAAATATAAACTTAAATCAAAACTTTCAAACAAAAATAGTTCAAAATTTTAGAACTATAAAAAAGCCTCTGACATTTCAATTTTCCCTATTAATTTTTCTAAGAGTTTATCGTAAAATAAACCTCATTATTAGTTTAATGTAGAAAGCGAACAAATAGGAGGGGGGATATGGTACAAAAAGCATATATTGAAGGTTTTTTTCTTTTGTTTCTAACAAAGTAAAGATATCATGTTTTATATTTTTCAGCAAATCAGTATCCCGCCCCTCATGAAAGAAATTAAGAAATCACAAGAAAAAAATAAAAATTAGAGATTAGTTGCAACTCGTTACTACTTTTTTTCTAAAAAGAAATTGCTTATTAACAACAAAAAAATGTTAAACGTAGGTTTCTTAAATGTAATGTTTTTAAATGCTTACATATTTTTTATAGAAGAGAAAAAGTTTTATACATACTTTGTTTAATGGTGTTGTAGCAATAACTGGTGAGGCAGCTGAATGTCTATTTAGAGAGAACCTAACTGGACCCAAGGTTCCATTGGCACCTGAGGAATGTGCTAATAATGAAGGGGTCTGTGTTGAGTGGTGACTTGTGGGCAATGGACTTAGCTGACGACACTAAGAATTGCAACAAACCAAAAGAATAGAGCTTTTAGAAAACATAACAACAAAGAGAAACTGATAAATGTTACCACTATATAAATTATTACAAACTTTGTAAAAAAAAAAAGCCAGCCCAATTAAAATCTGAAATAATGGATTAAGTTTTGCATTTTTAGGACTTTATAAATTAGATGTACACTCTTGAGCAAATTAATCAAAACAAATGCTTTAGGTTTCCTTTCTTTCACCATATGGTCTGTTTTAGACCCACTGAAGTGACAGGGTGTAATCAATTTCTATTTTTTTTTCTCAGATCAGGTCATTTGCAGTAGTGTGCAATAATATGAATCTATTTTAGGAGTGTATGATTAAATTTGTTTGGTCTTGAAAATATTGCATCATCCATGATTGCATCAAATTTTTATCAAAACCAAACACTATTTTTCTGGGCTATCTATTACAGAGAGATCGCAGATATTGCTGGTGTCAGCCTTTCAACTGTCATTTGTTTCATCAAGGCAAAGAAACAAACTGGAGCTATCAGTTCAAAATGTAAAAGAAAATGTGGTTGGAAGAGAAAAACAACACATTATCAGGGAATGTGTGAAAGATCCTTGGAAGACATTGTTTTGTTTCAACTAATTTGCACAAGGGTGTATTGTATGTATGTTTCTTATCCATGCTACAAAATAATTTGTTTTTAACATCTTTACCGACTGAAATCAAATCAGAATATATGTAAGATTTGTAAGAAAAAAAAAAAAGAAACACTGGGCACAGGCATAATTTAGGAAAAGTGGTATGTTTTTATTTCAAACTATCTTTTAATAAATACAATTCCAACTTTTATCTATGAAAGGGTTTTACTGTTATTTGATCAAAATATTTTTTATGTTTACTTGTGTCTAGAAAAGCCAACAAAGATTAATCATTAAAAATCTAGGGAATTGAAGGAATAATGCAAATTGCTTCAAAGAAAAAAATTAATTTTCTTTTTGGTTGAATTAAGCAAGAAGCTAGTTAGTAACAACCAGTTAGTAACAAAGTTTTACATTTACTTGTAATAAGTTTAGTAGCAACATTTTATACAGAGCAAAAATAGAAGAGAGACAAAATATTGAGATTTATAGATATAAAAACCAAAAACACAAATGTAAATTTTTTTTTATTTCTTTCTTTCTTTCCAATTATAACAATTCTGAACAGCAGCAACATATTAACATCATAATAAAACAAGTGAAATATATTCAATAAAGAGAAAGTGCTTACTGCTTTTGGTGTTGTCTGAATAGGGTTCACTAAAGGGTTGGTTGGGTGGACTGTTGGGGGAGAAGTGCTTCGAGGTAGATTGGCCTCATTCTGAAGAGCAGAGGCTGCACTCAGGTAACCTGCCAGAAGGGGAGGGAAAAAAAAAAAAAAATTTAAGTATTTTCTCCATAAGATTGAATTTTTTTAATGGTTTATCGACTAAGTTTATTCAAAACAAAAAAATATTTTGGACTGTAATTATAATTCTTTCTTTGCATTAAAAATGACTTGGAGATAAAAATGATTTTTCTAGATACAACTCCTATTTAACCTACAGCAGTGGGGACAGGAGGAGAGATGGATTCATACTTTTCCCAAGAATATTTGCACATAAGTGAATGTAACTAATGCAACTGGAATTGGAATTTAGCTCTCCAATTTCTCATTCAATTTTTACACCACCTTTACATCCTTTTCCAAATGAAAATTAATTTTTGCTACATGGAAAATACAACACCTTGTATAAGTAGATTGCTAAATACCAAATTAGGTAGTTTGATCTTAAATAGATTAACCATTTTTTTTCTAAAATATATTCTTGTATTCCAGCTATAAGAGGGTACCTCAGTGTGGGAGTAATCATTAGAAAGGATAGTAGTAATGATTCTCCAGACCGAGTAGTGAATTCAATCCGTACTGTGTGCCATATGCAAGACTCAACATTAAATAATCTCATAAGAGTTGACGTGTCATAAAATCAATGAACCAATTATAAAAATTTATTGTAAAATTAACTGATAAATGTTTTACAAAGAGAAAAGATACTGCTTGCAAGCATCCCATATATTTATAGAAAGACAATTGGGGAGGGGGAGGAGATCTTTCAAATTGTCTATACTAAATTGCAATATGTTTGAATAGATCTTAATTACGAAATTGCTTCCATTCATTTATTTGCATTATTAAAGAGAAATAAAAATGTTAAGAAAGAAACAAGTTCTTATTTTTTTTCTAATTTAAAACATTTGGAGATATTTTTGCTTTTTAAACATTTTCGTCTTAGTGAATTACTTTCCCTTTCAAAGTAGCATTTTTTATGTCAAAATTGTGATCAGTCTAGTTAGAGTGAACAACGAAAGCCCCCCCACCCCGAGAAAAATAGAAATAATTCACTAAAACAAAAATGTTTAGAAACTGCTTTAATTGATAGTTCATCCACAGTAAATTTGCATCCAGGTTATTAAGTTTGAGCATTCTTCTATTATCACAATGGTGGATTAAGAACAAAATTAATGGAAACTAAAACAAAAAATCTAAAAGAAATTGGCTAGACTATATGCAAAACACATTAAAAAAAAAAATTAAAACCCGAAAAAAGATAAATTTTTTTTCAATTTAAAATTCCCTGCCTGTCACATTCATGTACAATCGCATGAATGTGAACAAATTTAGTCTAATGAAGTCCTAAGGGACAAAATAGATCACACGAAACCTTAAAAAAAAAAAAAAAAATGTATATATATATATTTCAGTCGGGTTTCAATCCTGGGTAAAAAAGCAATCGGAGTCTAACTGTACTGATGAGCTGTGATACGGCGAAACAGATCTGTCTGCGGATGACAATATATAGTTTATGGCATAACTTTAACAGTGAGCACTTTTAACACCTAAATAATAATACTATATATATATATATATATATATATATATATATATAAATCCAACAATATATATTAAATAATCCCAAGGGAATACAAAAAAAATAAAAAAGATAAATGAGGAAATCACAGAATCTTACAAAAAGTCCCTGATTCCTGTATTGAAAACATCAACAAGGAAGCTAAAATTATTACAGACAAATTAAATTTAAGCCAAAATATACAAATTTTAACAGACAGACAAGCTTTCTTAACAATCAAAGACCATTATGAAGATTTTCCCAACAACCCATCATACTGACTTATAAATCCAACAAAAACAGAAGTGGACAAAATAAGCCATCAAATATTAAAAAATATTTCTGACTTGCTAAGAACAGCCACTCAAGCTAACCAGTGGAAGAACACAAGTGATTGCATTTCCTTGTTCCAAAAAATCGAATGCAAAAATAAATACATGTTCATTAAATATGACATAAAAAACTTTTACCCATCTATTTCTGAAAAAGGTTTAATGGAAGCATTTAATTTTGCTAAAAGGTACATAAAAATACCATCTGAACATATTGATATAACCCTACATTGCCGCAAATCAATACTTTTCCACAAAGGTAAAGCATGGATCAAAAAATCAAACAACAGCACATTTGATGTACCACAAGGATCATATGATGGAGCAGAAATTTCAGAATTGATGGGCATATACATTTTAAATAAAATCAACAAAATAATCCACATAGACAACCACAGATTATATAGAAATGACGGATTGCACCAGACAACAAAAGAGAAAAATGATAAAATAAGCAAAGAGCTTTTCAAACTATTCAAAAAACTAGATTTTGATA
Organism: Ascarosepion bandense; assembly: GCA_037127315.1. NCBI lineage: Eukaryota > Metazoa > Mollusca > Cephalopoda > Sepiida > Sepiidae > Ascarosepion > Ascarosepion bandense. The sequence continues at coordinate 419,953 of JBBBDQ010001106.1, read as the reverse complement.
TAATAGTAGAAACAAATAGAAAAGTGGTACAATATTTAGATGTGAAATTTAATTTACAAACTGGCCATACATGAAAACAAACACTAAGTTAACATACATAAATACAAAATCCAACCATCCTCAAAAAAATTAGACACATTCACAAAAGAATAGAACACAGACTATCAAATAATTCGTCAAACAAAACAATATTTGATGAAAAGAAAAATATCTATGAAGATGCACTAAGAAAATCTGGCCATAAAAACATCTTACAATTCTCAATCAAACAGACAAACAAAAAAATGATAAGAGAAAAAAATTTATCTGGTTCAACCCACCACTTAATTTAGAAGTAAAGACCAAAATAGGACAAATATTTGTTTAAACTGGTAGACACTTTCCAAAAGGATCAGAACTAAACAAAATTTTCAACAGAAACACAATCAAGCTAAGTTATAGTTGCACTAGTAATTTAGATAGTTTCATAAAAAAAACAAAAAAAAACTCCAGAAACAAGACCACTAATAAAGAATGCAACTGCAGGGACAAAAATAAAATGTCCATTTCAAGGACTTTGCAATACAAAAGAAGTCATTTACAAGGCAAAAGTACATGACTTAAGTGGCCAAAATAAAATATATTTGGATCAACCAAAGACACCTTTAAGACCAGGTGGTTCAATCACAAGTCTACATTCAAAATAGAAAACTTACAAAATTGTCTGGTCACATGTGGAAATTAAAATCAAAATATGGAAAAGACCCAAACATAATGGGGGTTATAGTAAAAACAGTCAAGCCTTACAATGTTGGCAAAATATGTAGACCATGCGAAGAAGAAAAGTTAGAGATTATGCTATTCCCAAACAAAAACGAACTATTGAATGAAAGAACGGAAATTATGACTAAGTGTAACCATACTAAAAAATACTTCTTAGGTTCATACAACCATGGATGAAAACACCATAATTCCTTGTAATTTTAAAAATTGCGCATTCAAAATTACCCTACCACATGAGCGTTTAAAAAAAAAAAAAAGTTACGTGAACGCTCTTTAAAAAATGGTAAAATCAGTTATTGCAAATCACCACTCGCGGTAAAAATCTAGGTTGTGTAATAACTCATTTACAAATGGAAAATATTCAGAAGTTCTACAATACAATTGTATTGAACACTTTTTAATACAAATGTGCACAGGTCTAATCTTATTATGACCAGAAACTAAGTAATTAAACAATCAAAATATATATATATATATATATATATATACATACACACACACACACACACTAAGACAAGGCTGCTTATGATAACTTACCTTCTGACATCAAGTGTTCATATATCAATTGAAGTAGTTCTCTTTTTTGAAAAGTAATCTTTGTCTGTGCTACTATATCTGCCTGTAAGCAATTTTGCAAACAAAACATTAGATTTATAGCTTCAAATGATCAAAAGCACAAAAATAAAAAATAAAATTTTAAAAAAATCATATTTTGCTATTTTTTTTAATGAAAAAGCAATGCAACAAAAATAGAAAAAGCAAGTACTATATTGCCCAAAATTATCAAAAGGAAATCTACAAAGAAGTACTGAAAAATTCTCAGCTTAACCCAGACCACCCCTTGTTTTTTTTTTTTAATATTTACTTAAATCTTTTAAAGTGAGCCATGCCAATAAGAACTGTGTGTGTGTGTATATATATATATACACACACACACACACACACACACACCTTACTTTTTTATTAATTTTGTTTCAAAAACTTGAACAATTCTTTTTTTATTTCTAATATTATGGATATTATTCCCAAAGAAAGTTTCCTTTATTCTTTCAGGAGTGTGTCAACCAGATTATAATTTTCATTATAGATTTTATGGAGAAAGTGATTTAGGATTCAGTCAGTTGAGTGCTGTATGTGATACACTTTCATTGCATTGACTTAAACACAAATACTCTCGGGGAAAGGTATTAATCTGTCTCTTCCCTCCAACTATGGGTTAAATAGCAGGACAAATTGAGTTCTGTAGCCTTGGTTGGCAACCAGTCTACCACAGGAAGTAATGGAAACTTACTGCGGGAAAATTTTCTGCCTTTCCAGTCATGTCTCACATGAGACATGATTACCCAAGCATGTATCACGTATGGTACTTAACTAACTGAATTTAAGATTGGATGTTCCTAGATAAGCAACAAAAATATTTCCTGAAACTTATTTTAACAAAGTGAAAGTAAAAGTAAACATCAATACTTTTTGCTGTCACAAGAGCAGTAAGCAAAAAAATATTTTAAAAAATTGGTCATTTTTAGTTGCTCTTAATGTGAATGTTTGCCCATTTATAAAGATTGATAATTTATAATCTTAAAAAAGAAAAACAAAAAAAAAAAAAAAGAAATAAACAAACGGAGTCAAATAAAAGAAGCAAAATAAAAATGCTTTTCCACAATCAATTATGGAACCATTTTTTAAGTTTAATTTTTTTTTTTTAATGAAAATTATGAGGTGAGTCTGGTGGTCAAAAATGTTCATATATCAATTTTATCATCTGAATTTTGCTAAAGAAATAGACTATAATGCAGTCTTCCAAATGTACAATTCATGGCATTGTGCACAAGTCTGTTTTTATGATATGTTGACAAGTTTTGTTTTAATCAAATACGCCACTGATAAGATTACTTCAAACAATTTTGATCCATTATATCTAAACAAGTGCAATTCAAATTGTATAATTATTTTTTTGTAAATAAAGAAAATTCAAATAACTAAATTAATTTTTTTGGTCTTCAGATAATAGACTATATGAAGAAATTAACAAATCAACAATGTATATCTGATATTATTTGTTGTATATAATTAAGAAAAGAAAAAGATTTAGAACCTAGTACTAATAAAAAATAAATTGTTACAATATACATTATATTAAAAAAAAAATGTAAGGAAAACTTATTTAAAAATGGAAAGAAGACTAACAAACCTTTCTGATGTCTTGTAGGGAAGCCTCAATGTTTGCATTATGATGTTTTCCAGAAACTCTCTCAATCAATTCATTAGAATATTTGCAAAACTTTACATGGGCTTGCCGTTTGTCTTGTAACACAGGTTCTTTCATCAGCTCTATAAGGAAAAATAAGGCAGTAAAAATGAGTAACATGAAAATATTTTAACTGCTAAAAAATGCACATAGCTTTTTTCCAAATCTGGCTTTAAAATTTAACGGATATATTGATATGTTGATAAAAACAAAATATTAAATGTGTGTGTATATATATATATATTCGTCTATTTGTCCACATGTAAACTCTTGTCTTTTACTCATTTAATATCTAAATAACTTTATAATAACCTAAATCTAATGCTTTTGTTAAACTTACAATTTAAAATTCATAATAAAAATAAAGTAAAGTTGATCTAATAGTCAATTAATAATGCTGATCTCTATTTTAATAAAATATTAATGTTTAATCTCTCAATAAATTGTTTTTAGACTGCTCTTATATTCTTCAAATTAGAAATTACTTTATTTTGAGCAGTCTACTGTCTATGTAACAACAACTCCCTGATTAAGGGGGTTTGGCTAGTCTTGAACCTTTTAAAACTGTCCAACTTGAAATAAACCTCATCACTTGATAAGACACAATGTCGAAACAAAATGGCTACTTTTGTAGTGATAATATAACATATTTATGTTATAAATTCTAAATTAATATTATTTGCTCTACTTTGTATTGAGCACTTTTTTAAGAATATTGTTTCTTTGAATACAAAATTTTATCCCATCCCTATATAATCAAATTCACCCCCAAGCAAAGCAATAATGCCACTAAGATGCAAGGGGCTACTGGGAGTGAAAGACAATGTAAAAACTATAGAAGGAACCAGAGACCTAATCCTAAACAGGAAACAAGGGATAAACTTATATTTCTGCTCAAAAGACTGGGAAGGTGTATGAACTGGACAATAAATGAACCTATCAACTACTATTGCAGGAAAAAAATAAATAAATAAAATTGAAGATTGAAGCAGAGATGTTAGAAGTACAGACTTTAGAAGATTAAGTGTTTGTGCAGATTGTTATAACATTTGTGTTTTACTGTAAATTTTTTTTAAGGGAAACAACTATTCAAACAGTAAAAGTAACATTCAATCAGTCTTACAGGAAATAAAACAAATACAAATTTGCCAAATTATTATTCGAAAAAAAAAAAAAAAAAAAATACTCAAAACATGGGGATAGAAAATTAGAGCAGTCATGTATTTTCTAAACAAGACCATGAAGATCTTTTAAGGAAAAGAAAAAAGAAATTCTGAGCATACAGAGGTTCATGGACAGAAAGCACTGCTTCACAAAAACCAAAGATTGATATATGTGTCTTTACTTAATGTCAACAGAAATGTTACTTTTTGTGACAGTGCAACGAAACGGTTTGTTGCAATCCTATTTTAGGTTACACAAATGAAAATCAACCAATAAAAATATAACAATATTATGAAATATAACAGACAAGGAAAAATTTTTTTTTTTTTGTAATTTTTTTTTCCATTTGGTGGGGATAAGGGAGTGTAAAAACATGACCATAGTGTCTATTGTCCTAAGCACTTTCAGCTACTTCTTTAGCCATTTTCAAGGAGTTTGTTGTTAAGTATTGTTAATTTCTTTTCGTAGTTATCTGAGATGTAGTATGTGATGTCTATATTGTAATAGCATTTATTCCAAGCCTCATGAAAGGAACATGACTGAAATTGAAAATGGCATCTTTCTATTAAAACCTTTTAACATATTATTTCTTCTAGAATAGTCACACACACACACATATATATATATATATATATATAGCTTTTGATATTAATTATTTGAATCTGATTGTTTAAAAACAAAAAAAGAAATCACCCTTTCATGACAAAAATGCTTCATGCTAATTCAGATACAACCCGAAAAGATGCTTTATTTCTACTTTCATTAATATAAGCTAATAACATTATTTACTTTTTTTAATTAATCATTTTACCCCAAGCAAGGTAGGACTGCCACTAGTATGTATAGGGTTACAGTGAGAGAAAAGACTGGGTACAGGGTGCTCTGAAGAAAGGATAAAAGATGAATGGGACTCAAGAAGGGAAAAGATGGAAATTGACATTGCATTTAAATTTTTGGAGATTGTAGCTACCAGGGAAACAATTAAATGGAAGGAAATTCTACAGGTGGGAAAAGTGAGAAAAGATTGTGAAAAGAAACTGTTGGAGTAGAAGTAGTGGTTACTACTAACTATTTCAATGGTAAAAAGGTGAAATGTAGATACCAATCTATTCAGTCAGTTAACTGTTATATGTGATACATGCTTTGAAAGAGACATGAATGACTAGGTAGATTTCCCTCGCAGTAGATTGCCATTACTTTCTGTGGTAGACTGGTTGCCAACCAAGGCTATAGAAACCAATTTGTCCTGCTATTTAACACATAGCTGGAGGCAGAAACAAATCAATACTTTTTACAAGGGTATTTGTGCGTAAGCGAATGCAACAAATTCAACTGGAATTCAAACTCAGCTCTCTGATTTCTCGTTCCGAGCCAATATCCACTACACCACAATGTAGCATGCTTAAATTCACATGGATGGGGAACCAGGGGAAAAAAAACTTGTCACAGCAGTTGCCATGAAGATATTTGTATAAAAAAACAGAGGGAAGCCACATGTTGGTAAGAAAGTGGCTGAAGTCGAGATGGCAAGTCAGGACCGATTACATTGCAGATCCTACTTTGTATTTTGTCGAGAATCTCTAGATGAATAGCAGAAGCACCCAATCAGATATGGCAACAGTATGCAATGCATGGACCTGTTTTATAAATGTCAGTTAGAAATGATGGGTTGTTTTTTGTTTTGCTTTGTTTTAATCATTTCAACCAATCAAGGCAATAAAAGTCACTAGGATGCAAGGAGTTACTGAGAGTGAAGGAAACAGACGATAACGACAGACATTGCATTTAAACTTTTGGCTATCATCTTCCTGCTCCATCAAGGAGAGCAGAAATCCAATATTTTTCTTTTTTTTTAAAAATTGGAAATTGTTAAGTGACTGAAATTCTATTTGAGATTTGACAAACCAATAATTAAATAAATCCTGGGAATGGCACCTGAATCTTTAATTTGATTATATTTTTTTTTTTTAAACCCAACTGAAATGAGAAAAAGAAGGTTAATTTTTCAATGTCACTGACTTTTTTTCAACAAATATTTTCACAGCTTCTGCTCTGACAAGCTTATTTCTCTGGTGTCCCCTCTACACGATTTTACTTGTGCTACTAGACTGGCAACTAGGTCCCACCCTTTTACAGTCAAAACAGTGAAATGTAACTTCTACTCTTAGTTTCTTTTCTTGCACTTCTCGCCTTTGAAACTCCCTTCTGTACACTTCCTTCCCTGATAGCTAAAACTTTCAAGATTTTAAGTGCAACATAAAAATAAAAGTAAAATACTTACGTTGCAAAAGGCCATTGTTAAAAAGAGGAAGTTTTCCAATGATCTGTCGTATAGTTTCTGAACGAGAAAGTCCAACCAGAGCCTATGACAAAAAGAGAGATAAATAATTCTGTATATGTATCTATAAGACTAGATATAACCATCAACAAAGGTAAATGTTTAAAAAAAATATTCTTAGATTAAATATTACATTTTATTTTTTCTTCTTTTTTGTATTGTCATTTATAAATATATCTTTACTTATATATATATATATATATATATATATATTTTAGGGAACAGATTAAAAAATTTTATTTCTTCTAACAATACAAATAGAAGTTTGAAATAATCTAAAGGTTTGAGTCTTGAAGTTAGAATCATTAAACAAGATCTAAATAGCAAATATGAAGGAAATGATTGGTTACACGAGATATTTCCTGTAAAAAAAATATTATGGTGTCACAGTTCTGTATTTGTTTCAATCTTTAAATAAGATTTCTTGAAATGATTGTCAGTGGAATTAAATATACCGCAAAGTTCTAAAATAGAATAGAGAGTGCATCCAGTTGGATCTAGAAAGGACATCTTAAAAGGCTGTTGGGTTTCAGTCTAGAAGCTGTGACTTTATGATCATCAGCTGACAAAGATATTAAAAAATATAGATATATATTTCTGAGATGAGGTATTATAATTATTTAGACTAGTTATCCCAAGGAAACATGGCCCAGTGGATAAAAGCTTGGGTGGATCCAGTGACCAAGTTGTGAGGTTACAACAGAAGTAAACAAAAAACTTATAAGTTGAGTTAAAGGGAGATAACTGATACATCTGGAAGAGGCATGACCCATGGAAATAGAACAATCTGCGAAATAAACAGTTCAGTTCAAAATTCCAATAACAAAGTTCGGAGCAGAAAACAGCAAAAATAGTGTGAATATGGCAACAAAGATGAGGACAACAGTCCGAACAATGTAAATAGTGTAAATAAAACAGTGCTTATGAATTTTTGTTGTGTGTGTGTGTGTGTGTGTGTGTGTGTGTGTGAGTGAGAGAGAGAGAGAGAGAGAGAGAGAGAGAGAGAGAGAGAGAGAGAAAAAAAGTTTATGTACACAAGTATTTCCTTGATTTTTTTTTTTAGTCAACTTTTGGAACCTTGGAACACATACATATTAAAAAAAATATGGTTTTCTTTTTCTCAACAATACATACGATTTTGTTTTATTGTAATACTATTCCCAGATGGCTGATATTAATTTTTTATTGATTTAAAAGACAAGAAATTTCTCTAAAATTGAATAGAGAAAAAAACATTTTTGTCGGAAACGTAAATGAATTGGTTGAATCTGTGTTGGAGGGTCGTAGACATAATATTATCATCCTGTTTTGAGAATTGCATGGCTCCGGGTCAAATTGAAATGTGAGAATTTCCTGCCTTTGGCCACCTGCTTGTTTTGCAGCTTTGGTTATGGATAAGCAAACAATAGTGAAGAGAAGTCTCTTCCCTTTGATGTTGAGGAGCCAAAGGCTCAGTCATAATGGATAATTGATATTATTTTCATTTCAAGCTGGTAAGATTTACAGAGAGAGAGAAAACTGAATTCCTCGTAGTTAACTTTACCACCCTGGTTTTGTGCCTTTTCGATAAAATCGAGGTGGAAAATGAAATTAGCAGAGTTGGGCCCGTGAATTTGAAAATGACAGTCAGTCTGAAATTGGCAAGCTGCAAGCTGACTGAGAAAATTACTTCTACAACTTGAGTTGGTCTTATATTGTTATACTAAAATACCAGTCACCTACATTTGAACCTGCCTGTAAATGTGTAATATAAACTGGATATAAATATATATAAATCTACATCTGTGTCGTCATGTTGAACTGACTATATTCCGTTCGCTAGTTACCGGGAACCAGGGATTGTGGCACTAAATAAAGGACTAATACCCTTGTGGGAATCAGGGATTGTGTTTTAAATATATACCGTCCTCTCACAAGCCTGGACGGACCTAGACTGTTAAAAACATGCAATCCTACTTCGGCTGGTCCAAGATCAATCAAACACAATGTGAGCAGATTGGTCAAGGTTCAGGAAGGGTTGGCTCAGGTGCACCCAGGAATGTGCGATATTATAAGTGTGAACAAGAAGCTTCAGGCACAATTGCACTTTTATTGGTAAGGTATAATTTTCTTTTTTTACTCTACTAAACATATTTATAATAAATGCAATTCATTTATTACTAGAAGTACCCATGAAAATTTCAGTTTTCCTATTTTAATTTTCTGATGAATCTTAATTCATAAGTTAATGGTTGAGTTCTAATACAATAAAATATCTGCAGAAATTCCCCTATTGCATTATCAAATATTTGAACTTAACAACTTTAAAAAATACTACGGTAATTGTAAATATGAATACCAATTGTTATGCTAAGTAAAAGAGTACAAACCAAACAAAAATATTTTTAAATTGACAAATTTTTCTATTTCACAGAAACAGATGTCAAACACAGCTATCTTTCCTTCCTTCTTTCCTTTTCTCACTGAAACCAAGTAGTGTCAGTGATATGTCTTTTCAGTCTTAATACAATCAAAATAGAATAGTCCCTTATTTATGAGGTATTGGCAGCATGTAACAGTCATGCTAAGGAAGAGACAAGCAGAATTATAATAAAATCTTTCTTATTCTTATATTAGTACACAATATAATTGACTATGAAATTGATTAACATGTGGTTCATGTAACATAGATCCCAATAGTCATGAAACTTTTTTTTTCCCTATAAATTAGGGGTTATGCCAAACAGTTACACCTTCTGCAGGAATAAGATTTAATCAAAGGATTTAAACAAAGTTTTTATTGTGCCACTCATTAGAACTGTCATAGTTCATATTATTCAGATAATGAAATGCACACGTCTTAAAGTGACACTAATTTCCTATAATAAATGGAAATCATCCTTTAAATTCCTCCTCTCTTCCTATTATATCTTTACAAAAGCTAATACCAAAATTTGAGCAAAGGGGAAAAAAAAAGGGAATATGATTCTTACTCTGCAGGCCAATGCACGAATGTTGTCTGCTTCACTAATAGGAGTCTTCTGAGATAATAACTTCAATAGAACCTACAAGATACATACATATGTAGATAAATATAAAAAAAAATTGTAGATACAAAAATTTACAAAATGCTAAAAAATAAAAAATTAAGTATATCAAAGTCTGCAGCAAAATAATGAAAAAGCATTTATTTTACAAAACAGTATAGTTTTTCAATATAATTCAATGGTAAATATTAGTCCTATAGATCAAACATTATACAGTGAAAAATTCAAACCAGAATTCAGTTAATAACAATGTATCTGTCTATGATCACTTAATCCATTATTGCATTATTAGAAAAAAATAAAATATAGAAAATAAAATTCTTACAAAAAATAAACAAAATGTCTATTTTTTTTAATAAAAATCAGAAACACCATTAATCTTTATTAATATGGCCATATTATTAATATATTTAAACGATAAAAGGGACGTCACTCTGTACACTTTAATTATTAGACAACAAACAAGAATTGAAAGAATAAGAGAAAAAAAGCAAAATATCAGGAGTGATCAATAGTGATGGTTACAAAGAATACCATATATATTCCATGTATAAGCAGACTTCATACATAATGTGACTCCTGAAATTTTTGCATGAATTTTAATCCCTCCAGGAAAAAATGAAACAAAAACACTTGTGTATAGTGCAACCAGTACAATGTTCTATATTAAGCAGAGAACATCATGGCAACTAGTCATGCATGATTATAAGTCTCTTTAAAAAAATTATGTGTATAGAATGGACCCTATTTTTTTTTTTTTTGGCAAAAAAATCTGATCATAAAAAAACTCTACTATACTTGCGTATATACAGTCTAAGAAATTCAAGTCACCTGAGTGTGTATCGCCTGCCTTTCAGAGAAATATTTTTGGTACATTTTGATTTGTGGGAAAAACAACTGTTTTTACATCCAAAAATCAACAAAAAGTTTTCCCTCTAAATTCATACCAGTAGGTTATTTAAGAGGGGGCATTGGATTCAATTTGCAGAGTTGACAAACAGCAGCTGCAGGAAACCAGGTCACCCTGGTCCAGAAAGAAAAAAACAATGCTGAAGAAATTCAACAACCACCAGGCAAGAATTGAAATGAACATCAAAGTCACTCCCACATCAAGGGAAAGTCTTCAGCTGGTGTGACTGTTCTATTCTTTGATGTTACCACAAACCTTGCTTCAAAAATTGTACCAATTCTTTGAAAAATATCCAGTAGTTTTCTTATGCAGTATTATAATTTTTATTCTAAAAAGGCATATTTCATTTTCATTGATAATTTATATACATGTTATTGGCCATCAGTTGGCACACAATACACTTAATTTGTGCAATTCATTCATTTTTGTGTATTAGCAACAAATTTGTCATTTTAAAACTCAGTTTGTGTTGTTGGCCATTGTTGTGTGCCCATATAAAAATTGAATATTACCCCCAAACAATTTGTTCAGACTATTATTTTTTGTTCATAAGTTTTTCTACCAAATAAAAATCCTATAAAGCAATCAAAGTCAAATGCAGAAAGATGTGCTCAAATATCTTAGATGCACTAATAAACATCTTTTAGGTATCATCTCTTGTACAAGAAAAGCTCTTAGGGTGAAAGTTACAAAGGGCTTCAATTCTATAACTATAGCTGATAAGTTAAAATGTAACTGACCATCATTCCATTGTTTCCTCGAATACCATCCCACATCTTGCTGAGTACATCTTCACCAACCTTCCAGTTGATTCTCTTCTTGGAGCCAGTGCCTTTAAATCTTCCAACACCACCACCAAGCTAGAGAAGATAATAATAAAAAAAATATTAGTTTTAATGTATGGAAAGTGTTATGTCCCCATCCATCAGCCCCCTACCACAACACCATCGTTATGGTAGTAGCAGAAGCTGGGACTGCAACATATACACAGAATATTGAAATCAAAATTTCGCTACTCAAAGGTTTCTCTCTCAATCAGCCAAACATTGCTGAGCTAAATGGAATTGTTCACAACTGGTAACAGACAAGAGAAGGCAAAACACAAAAATATATTTATAACAAATTTATTCATACAATATACAAGACAGTTTAATAGAAGAAAATCTTAAATCAAAGAGGCTGAAACAAATAAACGTATGAAGAAAACAATATCAGAAAGAAACAACTAGGGATTGGGTATATCTAATTAAGTAAAATTAATACTATCTTATCAAACATTTTGAAAACAACTAGCAAGCACTTACATAAAAGTGATACATATACATACAACAAAAATGCATCAAAGCATAAATGATCAACTTAGAGATAATATCCCCCACTACCACCACCACTTGTCTTCCCAGTCTCTGGGTTTTTGGATTTCTTTTATACTATTTTTTTCTTTTCTTCTCTTTCTTCCTCTTTGCTTTTGTCTAGGGGTTAAGATGTGTTTCATTTTATCTTCCCTTTTTCCACCCCCACCTTTTCTAGGGGTTGAGTTGTGTTAAATTTATATTTCTTTTCTTTTTCTAGGGGTTAAGATATGTTGAAGTTTATCTTTTTTCTAGGGGTTGTGTTGTGCTGAACTTTATCTTTCTTTGAAGCAATCTCTGCTTCAAGACTTTGTTCTGTTTTTATGGATTTCCGTAGCCAAACTTATAGCTGACTATCACAAGCTATCACATACCAATCTCTTCTTCAACACTTTGTTCAGTTTCTACGGAAACTTTTCCTATAGCTGACTATAGCAAACTATCACAGACCATCTGGCCAGGCGAAGCCTGAATGCAAAACTAAACTGAAAGCGGTTCTTACTTTTGGAATGCAGCTTGTCACGTGACAACATATGTCCAAATATGGTGTTCTCTTCATGTGGGCAAAAGCAGATCATTGATCTTAGATTCAAGCCTGTCAGAGTGTCTAGAAGTCATCCAGTCTGATCACAGTGATATCACATGATCCAAGAAGAAGAAAGCATGTTCTGCATAAATCGTCCATTTGTTATCACACATGCATGCAGCTAAAATTAAACCGTTTGTTTGACCTTTACATTTCTTTTTCCTTTTTATCTTATGTACGATCATTATGTTTTGGAACACTTCTAAAATATTTTATTTTCCAGTAACTCAGTTAGGGTTTGTAACAAAAGTAATGAATCCATAACTAGTTCACATCCTCAACCACTTTAAACCATCTACGTGTCATGTTCCTTCAGAGCATGGCCAATCATGGCTCTCTATAACTTCCTATCCTTTGTAGCTCTTAGTAATGTTTGTTTTTTTACTATACCACCCATTCCCTGTTCTGCCAGCCATTCACATAAACTTGCTAGGTAGTCTTCTACTGTCCCTTCACTATGCCCATTTTGAAAACGAGAGAATGTCATTTGAATATCATAAGTTTATATTTCACAAGAAGCAAGGTCTTTGAATAAATAAGAAGTTAAGCCAAAAGAAAACAATTATTTCTGGCTAAATTTCCTTAAGTGGCTATTGGATTAAAAAAAAAAATGACCATAATATGAGACAAGATCAAAAGCAAAACAATAACTTCTTTAAGAACAAAATGATGGATAACTGATCATTAATTCCCCAAACACCATCTGCAAGATGTGCAGATAATTCTTAAAAAAAAAAAAAAATATCTATATATATATATATATATATATCTCAGCCAAGGTTTGTTTCTTAAAAGCAATATTTCCAGCAGCCTCTCCTTAAACTCTTTGTACTGCTTGATAATGTCATTACAATCAGATTTGCTGACTTGTTTTCTGTCCATCATGTGCGAAAGACATCCTTTTAGACTGTCTTTTATAACAAAAGGTATCAAAGGAGAGACTTTGCCAGAAGGTTCTTTAGCCTTGGTTGGCAACTAGTCTATTGCAGAAAGTAATGGCAACCTACTGCGGGAAAATCATCTGCCCAGTATTTTGAGACTGGATCGCCCAAGTGTGCATCACATATGGCACTTAACTGAGTGTATTGACTCCATTTTGTGGGTTGGGGTTAACTATTTGCCCATAGCTGACATTCTAACAGGTACTACCACCCTGGATCGCAGTGGACCCTAGAACAGCAGTAATTAGGAGGTGGTTCCATGCTCCTTAAAACCTCCCATTCAGGTCTCGCTACAGGATTTAATATAAAACCAAGCAATAAAAATTTTAATATATTGCATCATTTTTTTCACACTTAACATATCATTCAATAAATCCCAGGCCTGACATACAGATGGCACCACTAATAAAAAATCTATAGGATTTTTATGAAGCACTAACCTTCAAATGGCATGTAACAAAATTTGGGCCCAATTAGATTATTAGTTTACAAATTACAGCTATTTAAGTGAAGCTACTGTTGCAAATTTTCAAAACAATGGAAAAATCTGAATTTCATGTGTTCATGTGATGTTCAAGCAAAGCAATGGCTTGATAAGTGTTATTCAGACTCTGCTCCATTAGAAACAATTGTTAAGAGGTGGTATGCTGATTTTAAACGTGGTTGTACAGACACAAATGATGCTGAATGCTCAGGTCATCCAAAATAAAGAGTTGTTCCAGAAAACACCAAAAAAAGTCTACAAACTCATTTTGGTCAATCATAAATTGAAGTTGAATGAGACAGAGGAGTTGAACATATCAGTAGGCAGTGTATTCACCATTTTGCATGAACACTGTGTTAAAAGTGGGTGCCACGTTTGCTCACAGTCGATCAAAAACAATAACACCTCTATGATTCAGAGCATTATTTGCAACAGTTTCAACACAACAAAAAGGAGTTTATGCGTGAATATGTGACAATAGATGAAACATGGATCCATCTATTCACTCCGGAGTCAAATCGGCAGTCAGCTGAGTGGACAGCAGCAAGTGAAAGCCATTCAAAGTGACTAATGACACAAACATCAGCAGGCAAGGTTTTGGTCTCTGTATTTGGAATGTGCAAGGTACTTTGTTCATCAATTACCTTGAGAAAGGAAGAACCATCAATAGCAAATATTATATAGCGTTATTGGTGCATTTGAAAGAAGAAATCGCCAAAAAAAAAGCCAGCAATGAAGAAAAAAAGTGATCTTTCACCAAGACAACGCATTGTGTCACAAGTCAATCACAACGATGGCAAAACTACATGAATTTGCTTCAAATTGCTTCTGAATCCCTCCTATTCTCCAGACCGGGCCTCCAGCGACTACTGCTGTTTTCAGACCTCAAAAGATTGCTCCAGAGAAAGAGATTTGTTCCAATGAAAAAGTGATATCAGAAACTGAGGTATTTTGAGACCAATGACTAATTGTTCTACAAAAAAGGCATTGAATTGTTAGAGAAGTGTTGGAATCAGTCTGTCACACTAGAAGGAGGCTCTGTTGATGAATAAAGTAGAATTTTGCCTCAAAGTTGTTGTTTTATTAGTTAGGCCTGGGATTTATTAAGTGATGTACTACAACAAAAGCTAGAGATAAGCCTGCAAAATTTAAAAATTTTATTCTAATTTTTTTTTAAAGGTGCATTTTCTATCCTAAGACACATCAAAAGCACATTTTCTATCATACTTCCCATCTACATTTTTTTTTAGTCAAATTTGATTCCCAAAAGTGCTATTTTGGCAACAAATTAGATAAACATAGTTTACACATTGACATGGGACACAAAAGTATCTTTATTTTTTCAGCATGAATTCACCTACCAGCTGACTAGAGATCAAAAGTCTTACTTTTGAAATTGACATGTGAATAAAATTTATTCAATTGTTCAAATTTAAAAAAAAAAAAAAAAAAGATTTTTCAAGATTATACTAAAATATATTTTATTACTGTAAAATAGTTATTTTCCTTTCGACTACAAATTCAATGTGTGAATTAATATATCTTTGATGGAGATTTTGTTTACTTGTCTCTGATGCCTTTTATCTTTGCTTTTCCTCTTTCCTTGTTGAGTGAGGGTAGCAGCTACAAGACATGCTTTCATATTATTTTCCCTTTTTTTTCTCATTACCTAGATGAGAAAATATGGAAGTAGCTACAAAGTCATGAACTTGTTCTAATCAAAGAAACAAATAACCGTTCGCAATAATTGCCAAATATTACAGATGACTAAAAAAAAAAAAAAAAAAAAATTTTTTTTAAAGGGCAATTTTAGATTGTAAAAAAGCCAGATTTCTGAGATTTGGGATTTAGCATTTTGACTTTCTTGAATTGAGATGTGTGCACAGCTCAATTTAGAAAATTATGCCAACTTTTCAAGCAGCTTTTGGGATACTGCAGTTTTTCAAGGACATTCCTGAGCTTAAGCCCTGAAAAAGACCCTGTCAATTTTCCAGGACTTGTCAATATTTCCAAGGCCTGTGTAAAATAATCTACTAGCTCACCAACCAACCATAGTTAGGTAAATAACAGTAAAAAAGAATTCAGAAAGTTAATGTAATAACAGTAACCCTTAACAACTAAACTATGTTATTGTCTGTAAACACAGGCCATTTGTCTGTCCTGAAAAGTTTTCCTTTTATTTCTCTTTCAGCTTGTCTCCTTCATTCATTGAGGGCATTTCGACCTGTTGCACTTAAGACTTCTTCAGATCAAAAACAATGTTGTTGAAAAAGATCCCTAGCATGATGACAGAAGACAGAAAGAGAGCATATTTTAAACCCTAGTTATAATTTTTTAAAATATATCTAAACATATATGTTTTATACCATAACAGCAGAAATTGATGGTTTCATTAGTTGGTTGTTTGTCAACCTCTATGGGTAATTAAAAGTGGAAATCTAAATATTTGGATTTTGGTTGTTTCTTTTGTTTAGCAGTATATATCACCTTCTATGGGTTATTTAATATTGAAATTTAAATATATTGAACACAATTTGTAAGGCTTCAACTAAAGATAAACTGTATTGTTGGCAATTTCACTATAAATAGTTATTGTTGGTAATTTTACTATTTTCGGAAAAAAATTTCATATAAAATTTATTGCTGGTATTTTTAAGATATGAATGTATAAAAATACATTTTTAGTGTTTTGACCCCAATTTGGAGGTTAACTATTTGCCCGTAGTTGGTGGCACCCCAACAGGTGCTATCACCTCCAGTCAGAGTGGACTTGAGAATAACATCAACTATAAGGTGGTTCTACACTCCTCTAAACCTCCTAACCAGAGGCCTTGCTGCTGGATGTAGTTTATCATCATACCCAGGACTCATCAACTTTGTAGTCTATTTGAAATTGAATAGGAAAAAATATAGAGAGAATTTATGAACTTATAAAACAAGTCCTAAATCAATGGTATTACAGAGACATAAAAATAACTTTGGACAATACAATAGCTTTCACTGGAATTTAAAAAAAAAAAACAAACAATATTTACTTATATAATTAGAAATAATGTACCATCATGGAAATTATAAAAAAAAAAAACAAATTATGCTTACTCTTTCCATTGGTCCCCAAACACAGTTGATAATAACATTAAGAGCAGATTTTTGTACCTCAGGATCCTGAACAGTTTTCCCTTCTGCCAAACCAATCATAATACTGTTGGGCAAAAAATAGACACAGGTTTTATTAAAAAAAAAAAATTAAACATGAATTTTATTACATTTCTATTACATTATTAAAGAAAGGTTAAAAAAATATCTTGAGTAACATTTATAAAATTAGTTCTAAGCCCAATTTCAATACACACAAAAAGAGAAAATATTAAAAAGATTTGAAAATAACCAAAAAGTTACACACTTGATAGCAGAGGCAGTATAATCAACTCCAACAGGAAGGGGCTCCAACATGGCTAATTGACATTGGGGCATAACTGTACAAACAGCCAGGACATCCATTGCACTACATAAAGTTTCTGACCTGTAAATGAAGATTTATGAGAAGGCAATTTAAAAATAAGAGAGATTTTATTTATGTGCTATTGCCTACTTGTTTCTTTTCAAATATTTTATTTGACAGTCATTTATTGATTAGGTGAGGATAGCATACAGTTTGGTTTGTTTTATGGTGGCATATCAACCTCAATAGATTATTTAATTTATACAAGATTTATATGAATAGAATATGTATTCTTTGTAAGTAATCAGTTTGTAGATTAGGCTTCAGTGACATATTTTTGTAAAGAGAGTTTTGTTGAGAGTCAAATGTATTACTGGTAATATTTTTTTTTTTTTTCAAAAAATGTATTGCTGGTATTTTGACTATAAAAATCTATTTTTATACTATTATAGTGTTTTGACTCCAGTTTGGTGGGGGGAACAATTTGCCCATAGCTGGGACCCTAACAGGTGTTATCACCTTGGGTCAGAGTGGACGTGAGAATAAAGGCAATTAAGAAGTGGTTCCATGCTCCACAAAACCTCCTTGCTGCTGGATGTAGTTTATCATCATACCCAGTACAAGGTAGTATACAGGATGCTGCCAGAATATGGTTGGAAATGTGGTACAGTGTTTACTGTATACTATAGGAAGGTAAAAAAAAATGAGATGGGAAAATACCATGCAAAGAAAGAAAAGAAAATTACAGCCTTCCTTCAAAACATACATGGCAATAGGGACAAAAAAAGATTTAAAGAGAAAAATAAATAAAAATGATAGTAATTCAATAAAAAGTTACAAAATACAATAATGAAAGGATCTGAAACAAACAGCAGATAAAAGAATTATAAAGAGATAACTTACTTGCTTGGGTAATTGTTCCAGTTTTGAGCAATAGCCAAAAGTTGGATGACCAGGCTAATCCCACCTAATTGCTCAAACTGGGCAACAGGCCTCCATACCATCCTCATTGGCATCAAATCCAACAACATCTCTATGTTCTCCTGGACCACTTCAGGAGTCAGTTTTAATGCCTGAAGAAACAAAGATGGTCGAATGCAGGAAGTTAAAATTTTAGTTATTATTAAAGAGTTTAAATTTCATAAACTGAAGTACAGAAAAAAAAAGTCAAGACATCTATTTACTAATGTATAGCTCTCTCTTTCACTTGAATAATGACAGCTTCAAGTGCTGAAGTCACTGGGTAGGTATATCTGTCTAGGGTTAACCATGTTACATATGCCTTCAAGGAACATTGTGAGATACTGATATGTCTCATAGATGCTCAATAGAGTTTAAAATCTGTCAACTATGAAAGCCAAGTGTTCATGGGAGCAGTTTTATATCATTCAAGTAGATTAAGAGGTTGCATTATCTTACAATACCAGGGAAACATGGCAAGCAGAAATACAAATGATTTACAAGACCTGTAAATTCCTAAAGAAATGATGGATCTTTTATTTATTAATCCAACAGAGTTTATTACTTAAAACATTATTTTTTTCAGTGGATACCCATCTTTGAGTAGAAGGGCCATTTATTTATTAAACAGTTTTTTTGTTTACTGGTCTGAATATTTAAGAAATCTTATTAAAGAAAAATATGCATGCTGTGGCAGGATTTGAACCTGCATCTCGAATATTCAAGCCAGTAGATGAAAATAAATAAACAGAATGTCTACTCAATGATACTGGGTATCCATAAAAAAAAAGTAATAATATTCAAGTAAAAAAAAAAAAAAAAAAAAAAAAAAAACAGATCTGTGTATATTGCACCTGTCATGATAGATATCAGTTTCCCTTAGCAGGTTTTGTGAACTCCCAGAACAGCCCAAACCAT
Source organism: Ascarosepion bandense (assembly GCA_037127315.1). Classification (NCBI taxonomy): domain Eukaryota; kingdom Metazoa; phylum Mollusca; class Cephalopoda; order Sepiida; family Sepiidae; genus Ascarosepion; species Ascarosepion bandense. Next base: position 400,822 of record JBBBDQ010001106.1, on the reverse strand, counting down.
TAGAAAGCCATTATCAGCTTGCATAACACCTTGCTAATAGGCATCAATCATCCACAGTTCAATAGCAAGTTTCAATAATATTAGACTTATTAGTTAGTTACTACAAAGCCTCATTAAATGCTGTGTACACTGAATTGACTGATGGGTTGAGCAGCTCCAGCATTGAAATACGATGTGCTTTGATGCAAAATTTCACTTCATCAAGTGATTTCCATTCTTATATATGCGAGTACTCAGTTTTCAGTCAGTCAGTTAATTGCCATACATGATACATGCTTGGCTGATCATGACTGGCTAGGCAGAAGATTTTCCCACAGTAAGTTGCCATTATTTTTTCCAGTAGACTGGTTGCCGACCAAGGCTATATAGAACCCAATCAGTTCTGCTATTCAACCTATAACTGGAGGGAGAAGAGATGGTTTAATACCTTTCACAAGAGTATTTGTGTGTAAGTAAATGAAACGAATTTAACTGGAATTTGAACTCAGTTTGCCGATTTCTCATTCCGAGCCAATACCCATTACACCATAACACATATTCTCAGTTTTCACACACAGCCAATATCTATCAGGAATTCAAATATTCCTAGTATACTCGTTCTACTGTTATCCAGAAAAACCAAAAATAGCTACTACCTCAGAGATAGAGCACCCCATCTTTCTGACCCCAACAATCATTTTGCAGTCAAACATATTGTCCACAAACTAGAGCTGCCACAGTTACACCACTTTCCCTATTACATCATATAAATACATCATCTTGCTGTGCTAATTTCTACAAGTCAAGGAGGGTGAAGCCATCCAGTGTACTGTTGTTGGAATT